>PVIY010055084.1:0-13907 GCA_004026745.1 Myrmecophaga tridactyla | reverse complement strand
AAAAAATGAGGCACTTATATGGAACAAGGATAAGATATGCATTGGAATTTTCATCATAGATCATTCAAGCAAGAAAAAAGTGATTTGAAATATTTAAAATTATTGAGAGATAGAGAGAAAAGAACTACCACCTGAAATTCTGTATTTCTTCTTTTTACTTTATTTAGTAATAAACTATACAAAGAAATAAAGTAGTAATATATTGGGTAGATAAGTGAAATACATGAAAGGAACATAGAAAGGGTCAAGAGACAGGCAAACGGATACTCTCTTTTAAAAGTTACCTATGCCACATGTGAAACTATCCAGTGTTATTTCAAAGTGAATATAAGTTAATTAAGAATATATGTTCTATAGATAAGACAAACAGTAAATTTTTAAAGGATGAATGATTTAAATGCTGTGTCAGTCTGAGTCTGTTGTGCATACAAGAAAAACCAGTTACTTTAATCTTGATTCAATATTGTGGCATGGTATCTTTTTTTATTGTTTCCATGGAGATGTGACCCTCCCAATTGTGGGTGGTACCTTTTGATTTGATAGTTTCCATGGAGATGTGCCTGTACCCTTTCAAGGTGGGATTGCTTACTGGAGTCCTTCAAGAGGGAACCACTTTGGAAAAGCATTAGAAACAACAGGGCTGACACAGATGCTGACACTTGAAGAACAGAGGCAAGGGTGTTTGGAGATTCTTGGAGCCCAGCAGACATTGCCATGAGGTGTTAAGCAAGCCAGAACTTGGAGAGAGCCAAGGGAAGCCAAGAGATGAAAACCACCCTGGAAAAGCAAAGTGAGGAACCCCCACAGTAACAAAGGCTGAAAACAATGGAGCCCAGGAGCAAGGGACCAGCAGATGCCAGCCACATGACTTCCCAGTGGACAGAGGTATTCTAGACTCATTGGCCTTCCTTGAATTAAGCTATCTTTCCCTGGATGCCTTAGTTCGGACATTTTTATAGGCTTAGAATTGTAAACTTGTAACTTATTAAATTCCCCTTTGTAAAAACCATTCCAATTCTGTTATATTGCATTCTGGCAGTTTGCAAACTAACACATATGCTAAGAGAGGAGTTAAAGCAGAGTCATATAAAATGCTCAATGAAAACCAGAGATACCAGAAAAATAGGGAAAATAGAAACAAAGTGAAATGCAAAACAAATAGAACATGGTACATCTTCATACAAATATATGAATAATCATTTCAATTATGAATGGTCTAAATGCGCAAAATTAAAAACAGAGATTGTCAGAATTGATTTTTAAAAGACCTCATGATAAGTTCTCTATAAATAATACATTTCAAATATAAGGACACAGATAGATAGAAGTAAAAAGGTATAAAAAGATAAACCAAGCTAACACTAACCAGAGAATGTTCAGTAGTAATATTAATTTCAGACAAAGCAGATGTCAGGGCAGGGGAAATTATCAGGGATAAAAAAGAGCAT
The DNA here is from genome assembly GCA_004026745.1 of Myrmecophaga tridactyla. Lineage (NCBI taxonomy): Eukaryota > Metazoa > Chordata > Mammalia > Pilosa > Myrmecophagidae > Myrmecophaga > Myrmecophaga tridactyla. The sequence continues at coordinate 12,459 of PVIY010055084.1, read as the reverse complement.
TACATAATAGTAAAAAGGTCAATTATCTAAGAAAGCCTTTCAATTCTTAATGATGACAGACTGAGCCACAGAGCATCAAAATATGATAGGCAGAAGCTAATAGAATTACTAAGAAAAATAGGCAATAGGCTGCAAAATACAAGTGAACAAATGTAAAATAATAGAAAACATGCACAGTATGTTCCCAGATATTAATCTCAAACCCTATAAGAGAAAATTAGCTGGGAAATCCTCAGAAATGTGGAGATAACAGCACCCTGTGTAACACATGGTTCAATAATATTCTCAAAATGTACTGTTACGGATTGAATTGGTTCCCTAAGAAGATATGCTCAGGTCCTAACTCCAGGTCCTGTGAATGTAAATGTGTCTGTAAATAAGCTCTCTGAAGATGTCATTAGCTAAGATGAGGCCGAACTGGACTAACGCAGCTCTCATGTAATATGGCTGATGTCCCCATGAAGAGAGGAAACACAGGCACAGGCAGACAGAGATAGAGAGAGAAGGCATGTGAGCAGGCAGAGGTCATCTTATGCCCCCACTGACCAGCACCCACAAAGCCAGAGGAGTGGCAGGGCTGGACCTTCCCTTTAGGAGGAGGTCCTGCTGACATTCCGATTTCCCACTTCCAGCTGCCAGAACCATGAGACAATACATTTCTGGTTTGTAGCCAGCTAGTCTGCAATACTTTGTACAGCAGCCCTGGCAAACTGAGCCACTAATTAGAAATACTGAAAATGAAAAATACAATTTATCAAAATTAAAAGTATACAGTAAAAACAGAGCTAGAGAAAAATTTATAGTATCAAATGAATATGAGAAAATGTGAATAACAAAAACACCTCCATCTTAGGAAATTAGGTGAAGTAGAACAATAGAAATCTATGGTGAAAACTGGAATAGAAATCAGTAAAATGGAAAAATGGCTCTTTGAAAAGATCAATTAATTGGTAATGCTCCAGCCAGGCTAACAAAGAAGGAAAGAGAGAAGGCACACAACACTAATACCAGAAATGAAGGAGAGGTCATCACCACTTATCCTGAGAATTGATCTTTTTCCCCATTTGGTCAGGATGGAATTGTTGATCCCACAGTGCCAGGGCTGGATTCATCCCTGGGAGTCATCTCCCATGCCGCCAGGGAGACTTTCACCCCTGGATGTCATGTCGCACTAGGGAGGGGAGGGCAATGATTTCACTTGCAGAGTTGGGCTTAGCGAGAGTGAGGCCACATCTGAGCCACAACAGAGGTCCTCCAGAAGTAAATCTTAGGCATGCCTATAGGTAGTCTAAGCCTTTCTGCTACCTACATAAACCTCACAAGAGTAAGCCTCCTGATCGAGGGCATGGCCTAGTGATTTGGGTGTCCCTAAAGTTTGACACAGTATCAGGGGATTCCCTGATGGTAAGATGTAATAGTTCCATAGTCTTTCTCCCATCCCTCAGGGGACTTTGCCAATACTTCTTGATTATCTGCTTACTAAACTCTAGAATGTTTCCAGGCATTGCAATAATCTATGCAGGATTAAAGGATCACTTTCTTATTCTGTACTTCCTGTGTTTCAATTGTTCAAATGAGCTATACAGATAGGATGAGATAGATTATATGCTACAGAAAATTTCGGTTCCAGATCAAATAAACCTTTTTTCCTTTGGTCTCAAAAAGTACGTGTGGTTCTAAAATATAACAATGTCTTAATTACCCCTGTGTTCTGAATTACTTTAATCCTGACCTGATCAGCTTCATTCTTATCTCTAAATACCGTATATAAAACAGCCTCTCAAAATCCGGAAGTAATAATCACACTACAGATAAATGTGTCTGCTATAAGAGCTTCCAATCTAGGCCACTGTTTTCTTATAAGCATTTTCTAAAGGAGGCTACATCATAATTGTTCTTTTGTATCTGTTTTTTTTTTGCCTCACCAAATGTCCACACATTCATTCATATCATTGCATGCCTCGATGACTTCATTCCTTTTTGCAGCAGCACAACATTTGGTCATATGTATCCACCATCATTCAACAATCTTCTTCTCAGTCAGTGCATCCTTCAGCCACCTCCATTCATCAGGCATTATGTATAATGCCCAAAGCCCTCAGTCCATCAACACTTTCAATTTTAGATAATTTCATTGTTCCCAAGAGAAAGATAACCAATAAACACACTTTCACCAAATAGGAAGTCTAAGCCTCCTCTTAACTCTTGTCCATCCTCCCATTATTTACATTTGCTAAATATGTACATTTGTTGTGGTAGTGCTGAGGTTTTCGTTTTAAATGTAACCCATAGTATGCAATAGCAGTTTTCCCCCGGTACCCTGGACTTAAACACTCTTTGTACATGAATCATATCTTTGAAGTAGTTTTTGCAAGAATTAATTTATGTTTCTAGTGTTAATCAGTGGGACACATAGGTCTATACAACCCCTTTCAATTTTGTACATCTTCAATATGGTAATGTTACTTATATACTCACTAGAGAACTGCCTTCACTTCTATCTATTCCCTTATATTGGAACTCAACCTCATTAGCTAACCGTTCACCCATCTATAGCTTCTATGTATCTCTAAGTCCTCTATATTCTGTATTATAAGCCTCTGGTTTTACCTTTAGCATGGCCATAAAAGTGGAATTATACAATATCTATCCTTTTGTGTCTGGTTTATTTCACTCAGCATTATGTCCTCAAGGCTCATCCATCTTGCCATATGCTTCAAAACAAGTCATTTCTTCTAACTGCTGCATAATATTCCATCCTATGTATATACCACATTTTGTTAATCAGCTCATCTGCTGATGGGCATTTGGTTGGTTTCCATCTTTTGGTGATTGTGAATAAGCCTGCTGTGCACATCAGTGTGCAAATGTCTGATTGTGTCATTACTTTCAGTTCTTCTGGGTATATACTAAATGATGCTACTTGCTGGGTCATAGGGCAAGTTGCTATTTAGTTTCCTAAGGAACTGCCAGCTGCACCATTATACATTCCTACCAGAAGTTCATAAGTGTCCCAGTTTATCCACATCCTCTCCAACACCTATAGTTTCGTGTTTGTTTAATACCAGACATTCTTATAGGTGTGAGGTGGTATCTCATTGTAGTCTTGATCTGCATTTTCCTTATAGTCAATGAAAATAAGCATGTGCTTTTGAGTCATCTGTATTTGCTCTTCAGAAAAATGCCTATTTATATGTTTAGCCCATTTTATAATTTGGTTGTTTGTTCTTTTATTATTCAGTTGTATGATTTCTTTGTATATACAGGATATCAAAACTTTGTCCAATGTGTGATTTCCAAATATTTTCTCCCATTGAGTTGGTTGCCTCTTCACCTTTTTGACAAGGTCTTTTTGAGTTGTGTTTGATATTTAGGAGTCCCCATTTATCTATTTTTCTTTTGTGGTTTATGCTTTGGGTATAAAATTTAGGAAGCTACCTCCTATTACTTGGTCCTGAAGATAATTCCTTACATTTTCTTCTAAGAGCTTTATGGTGCTAGTTCTTATATTTATGTTTTGATCCACTTTGAGTTACTTATTGTATACAGTGTAAGGTAGGTGTCCTCCTTCTTTCTTTTGGCTATTGATACCCAGATCTCCCATGCCCATTTATGAAAAAGACTACTTTGTCCCAGTTCAGTGGATTTGGTGACCTTTGTCAAGAATCAGTTGACCATAGATTTGGTGGTCTATTTCTGCACTTTTGGTTTGATTCCATTGGTCAATACATCTATCTTTAGGCCAGTACCTTGCTGTTTTGACCACTGTGGCTTTATAATAGGTTTTAAAGTCAGGAGTGTTAATCCTCCCACTTTGTTCTTCTTTTTATAGGATGCTTATAGCTAGTTAGGGATTCTTTCCCTTCCAGATGAATTTGCTAACTAGCTTTTCCAAGTCTTCAAAGTAGGTTGTTAGGATTTTGATAGGTACTGCATTGAATTTGTAGATTAATTTGGGTGGAGTTGACATCTTAACTGTATTTAGCCTTCCTACGCAGGAGCAGGGAATGTCTTTCCACCTATTTAGATCTTCTTTGATTTATTTTGGCAATGTTATGTAATTTTCTGTGTACAAGTCCTTTATGTACCTAGTTAATTTCATTCCTAAGTACTTGATTCTTTTAGTGGCTATTTTGAATGGAAGTTTTTCCTTCACTGACTCCTCAGATAGGTCACTGCTTGTGTATAGACACATTACTTATTTGTGCACATTAATTTTATATCTTGCCACCTTGATGAATTTGTTTATTAACTCAATTAAATTTCCTGTAGATTTCTCAGGATTTTCCAAGTATCATGTCATGATACTTAAAACTGTCATGCAAATAATGACAGTTTTAATTCTTCCTTTTCAATTTGGATGCCTTTTATTTCTTTTTTCTGCCTGATTGCTCTAGCTGGAACTTCTAGCATGATGTTGAATAATAGTGGTGACAGTGGGCAGCCTTGTCTCATTCTCGCTCTTAGGAGGAAAAGTTTTTAGTCTGTCTCCATTGAGTACGATGCTGGCCGTTTGTTTTTCACATATTCCCTTTACCATATTGAGGAAGTTATCTTTAATTCCTATCTTTTGAAGTGTTTTTATTAGAAAATAATGACTCCCAGGGATGAATCTGACCCTGGCACCATGGGATCAACAATTCCGTCCTGACTAAGTGGGGGAAAAGAAGGATAACAAATAAAGTATCAGGGCCAGAGAGAGTTCAAATAGGGTCAAGAGGTTACTCTGGAGGTTGCTCTTATGCAAGCTTCAGTTAGACCTCACTACCTATCATAACCTTCCAAAACCCCAACCAGGACCATTCCAGCCAATCCTAGGGAACACCTAGGGCAATATATAAGATTCTACAAGGATTCCATGCACTAGAGTAATTTTCCAGAATCCTACAACCTCCAAAAGGGTCCATGGTCCAGATAAGTCCTGAAATCTATGGGGTCTAGCGCCTCTCCAGAACATCAGATAGTTCCATCTCCCTTCCCCATTTTAGTGACAGACCCTCTCAATGTGAAAAATTTAGAATGGCCATAGCCCAAACACCCCTAAAGAGAGGGATGGAAAGATCAAAGGTGATGGTGGAGTTACAGAGTAAAGATAGGATTTAACAAATGAATATGAATGCCGAATCATTAAACTTATATATCTTTTAGTCTCCAGTATCTTAGAGCAGCAGCAATTAAAAATTTAAAGCTGTGCTTTGAACTTTATTGCTTTTTTGTATATATATTATTCTTCACAAAAAAATGAAAGAAAAAAGTTGATTGTGATGATAAAAAAAATATTTAAGCCCTCTAGCCTCCTAAATACTGGAGCAGCTAGAATGAAAAATCTGAGAGGATTGTATGGTAACCCATGACAAACTCTGGGATCTGTCCTATAACTACTTGTTGAAGGGTGCTTTGTAAACAATTGTGCTTTTTTAATTTGCTTTGCATATATGCTATACTTTACAATAAAGAAGTTTAAAAAAAGTAAAGGATGTTAAATTTTGTATAATCCTTTTTCAGCATCAATGTAGATGATCGTGTGATCTTCCCTTTCTATTTGTTAATGTGCTGTATTATATTAATCAATTTTCTTGCGTTGAACCATCCTTGTATTCCTTGTATAAACCCTTCTTGGTTGTGGTGTATAATTCTTTTAACGTGTTGTTGGATTCAATTTGCTAATATTTTGTTGAGTTTTTTTGCATCTGTCTTCATAAGGGAGATTGGTCTGTAGTTTTCCTTTCTTATAGCATCTTTACCCAGTTTTGTTATTAAAATGATATTAGTTTTATAAAGTGAATTCCTTCTTCCACAATTTTTTGGAAAAGTTTGTGCAAGATTTGTGTTATTTCTTTTTGGAATGTTTGATAAGATTTCCCTGTGAAGCCATCTGGCCCTGGACTTTTCATTGTAGTAAGATTTTTGATGAGCGATTGAATCTCTTTCCTTGTGATTGATTGGTTTGTTGAGATCTTCTATTTCTTCCTGAGTCAGTGTAGCTTGTTTGTGTGTTTCCAGGGATTTATCCAATTCATCTAAGTTGTCTAATTTGTTGGCATATAGTTGTTCATAGTATCACTTTATGATTTCTTTTATTTCTTTACAGTCTTTGGTAACATACCTCTTCTCATTTCTGATTTTCTTTACTGGCATCCTCTCTTATTTTTTCTTTGTCAGTCTTGCTAAATCAAAAAAAATATTGATTTTCTCAAAGAACCAACTTTTGGTTTTATTGATTCTTTCTATTGTTGTTTTGTTCTCCCATTCATTTAACTCTGCTTTAATCTTTGTTATTTCTCTTCTTCTATTTGCTTTGGGGTTAGTTTGCTGTTCTTTCTCAAGTTCCTCCAGGTGAACAATTAAGTCATCAATTTTTGCTCTTTATTTTTTTTTTTAATATAAGCATTTAGGGAAATAAATTTCCTTCTCAATACAGCCATTACTGCAGCCCATAACTTCTGATAAGTTGTATTCTCATTTTCATTCATCTCCAGATAGCCATTGATTTCTCTAGCAATTTCTTCTTTGACCCACTGGTTGTTAAGAATAAGAGTGTGTGATTTAATCTCCATATATTTGTGAATGTTCTCATTCTTTGGTGGTTATTGAAATCCAGCTTCATTCCATTGTGATCTGAGAAAGTGTTTTGAGTAATTTCAATGTTTTTAAACTTATAATGATCTGTTTTGTGCCCCAGCATATGATCTACCCTGGAGAATGTTCCATAAGCACTATAGAAGAATGTATATCCTTGCAGTTTGGGGTGCAATGACCTATATATATCTGTTAGGTGTCATTCATTTATCAAGTTGTTTAACTTCTCTCTTTCCCTGTTGATCTTCTGTCTGTGAGTGGTGAGTGGTGTATTGAAGTCTCCTACTATTATTGTTGAAATATCTATCACTCCCCTCAGTTTTGCCAATATCTGTCTCATGTACTTTGGAGCTCCTCGATTGGGAGCATAAATATTTATGATTGTTATTTCTTCTTGGTGAATTGTCCTTTTAATTAATATATAGTGCCGTTCTTTGTCTCTTATGATGTCTTTACATTTAAAGTCTATTCTGTCCATTATTAGTACAGCCACTCTGCTTACTTTTGGTTAAAACTTGCATGGAAAATGTTTTTCCATCCTTTCCCTTTCAATCTATTTATATCCTTGTGTCTACGATGAATCGCTTATAAACAGCATATAGCTGGATTATATTCCCTAATCCATTCTGCCAATCCGTATCTTTTAATTGGTGAATTTAGTCTGTTAACATTTAAAGTTATTACTGATATGCTTTGAAAGCTAAGTAAAATTTCTTCATCATAATTATGAGACATTATTGGGAAATGAAATCTCAATTGTATAAGAGAATGTGGATGTCAACAGACCATAATTCTGGTAATTCTTCTGATTTGAATGCAAGTTGTGTGACAAGAGGTGTTTGTTGAAACAGATCCTGGCAATCCTTTAACACCATGCTCATGAAACATTTAGGACCTTAGAGTCAATCACCAGTTATGCTGCCTTTACATAGAAAGACTGCTGGTTGAATCTGAATTATCAGAGTCAGTCTGGATGCTCAAAACCCTAATGAAACATACCATTGCCTTTGCTGTGTAACTAAGATTTACCACTATTAACTAAGATTTACCACTATTAACAGATTTAGCCGTTCTTGTTTCTCTTAAAATAGTGTGCTTTTGTATCTGCCCCCTCATTAGACTATGAACCCTTTATGGACCTTGTCTTTTTTATTTAATTGTTTCCCAATACCTTGCCACAATTTCTGGTGCACAGTGCCATTTGCAGCATGAACAGTGCATATTGGAATATGTTTAAAAAGATTGTTTGGCTGGCATCATTCATTTAAGACACAAAATAGTGAAAAGTAGAGCAGCATCTTAAAGCTCTGACTGTGTGTAGTGAGAAAATGGCAAGGCGATACAAGAGCTGGCAAACCCCTCAGGCCTCTTCACCTGAGATGTACCATAAAAGTGACTTTGCGATAAGGAAAGGAGCATCATAAAAAAATAATGGTCATCTTTAATGCTTGCATGCTTCTTCTTGGCATAAAGGTGACTCTCAGTCCACGCTTGATGAATGAATTAATGAAAAAACGGCCAACTCATCTTACCCAGCTTTCAAGAAAATCCACTCATAGCTAATTTGCTTTTTCTGGTCCTTCACAGCAGAAATCTCCTACTATTGCAAGTGATGCAGATAGTTCTACCTTCTTGCTTTTTGTTTCCACAAGTAATATTTATAACATACTTTAATTTGTTCATTAAAATTTTCAATCTCCCTGTATTATTAAGTCGTCCTTCTATTTTATTATACCAAATTCCTGCCTGAACTAGTTAAATATCTATTCCCTTTCTATAAGTGTGTAAACAGAATGCATTATGTCCTATTTTAAGATTTTAAAACACATCATAGAATATTTTATTTTATGAAAGTACCATCAAATGTCCATTTTAATTATGCAAATCTGATTCTCATAATGCAAGCTATCACATGTCAGAAAAAGTGAGTGCAATAGGGAGTTGTAATAGACTTTGTTTTTTTAAAAAAATCATCCCATCAAAAACAGCAGGGTCAAAATTCTTTTAACATACAAAGAATATTAAGAGGGAAATTTGCAGTTTCTGAAGCCAAATGCATAGGACGTTTCTAACTCATTTTTAGATTTTGCAATGTGTATACTCAACTTCAACTGAGACATGCAAAAAATATTTACATACCCATTGTGCTCCAGATATTATTCTAGGCACTGCACATACCAGTATGAACACAGCCCAGTCCTTTCCCTAGAGAAAGTCATAGTCTTGTTGAAATGAAAGAAGAGAAAATACATAACACATTTGGATGAAATGTGCATTCGTCTTTCAAAGCTCAAGTAAAGTCCCACCTCATTTGTAAAGCATCTTTCGCCAATCTTCCTCTCAAATACTCATACACATGCACATTTGCATACACCACTTCATATAGAAATACAAATCAAAGTTATATATTCTCTCTTTTTTTTTGCACCTACTTACTTACAAAAAAAGAACATTTCTAAATTCTATAAGAATATTTGAGAGGAAAGCAATTCTTCCTGAGGGGTTAGGATTGTAATCCAAAGGAAAAGTAGTTGTAATTTCTTTTCTCATTCTTTTCATCCTCAGTTTTCCCAAGAATAAAATGAGAGGTTTAGGTGTACTAAAACTGCTGCCTCTGAACATTTTAAGGTTTCCTAGCAAATTTGCCTAATTTTTTTTTTGTAAAATGTAAAAGAGAAAATTACATTAATTTCATAAGTTTGGAAGATACTCCTAGATGTTTGCCAAAGCAGCTTTCATCTTCTCACATTCTATGAATCTGCATCTTGCCTCAGTAGGTCCCACTTAAACTTACCTTGTGCTTTGGCTGGAGTAACCCCTATTGGTCCACTATCAGAGATATCATATCCACCATGTGGAATTTATCTCCTTAAATGAGCCAGAAGAAACACAAATCATCAAATATAATTTCGATAATGATCCTCAACATTTTGCATTTGAATCCCTCCCCAAATGTTTGCAATTCATTAATGTCAGATTGAAGAGCTCCATTCATTTTTCCTGTTCAGTAAAGAGACAGTTAATGAATGGTGCTGGCTTTCCAGGCTTCTGATGAATGATTCTGGAAGTGTGCAGCCCTCAGGGTGAAGAGACTCAACTGAGGCAGCCAACTATGACATGGTCTTCAGCCACCATGTATGTCTCTTTATACAGCTTCTGCCTAATGAGATGGTGATTATGTCATCAGGTGTGAACAGAAAACACTGGGTCTTATAGCTTTCCTCTTTAAGTGCCATTCCATGAATCCATGAACTCCTAGTTTTTTCCCCCTTTCTTCTTCGTGGATGACTGGTTCAAAGAAATTTCCCTAACAAATGACGAAACAGATGGTATGGGTCAGATGGAATTTAAAGACCACCAAAAGACAGCACCAACTATTCATTACATAAACTCCAGACTGACAACACTTTGGTATGGTTTCTGAACTAGATATATATTTATCAATACTGATCAGCCTCAAAAACTTAAGTCTTAAGTTTAAGTTTTAATTGGTCTTAAAAGAATCAATTTACACAATTATGTATATGGTATGATTTTGTAAAGTTTCAAACGTCAACAGTATCATTGATTTTTTTATGCATACACAAATCTGATAGCATATACACTAATTTCCAATTGATGGTTGACTCTGGGGGAGCTGGAGAGAACAGAAGCATGTTGGAGAGGAATTATTATGCTTTTTAAAAGAGAAAGAAAGAAAGAAGTAAAAGCATAGTTGATTCAATTTGAATTTCTTTTCAGAAAATCAGACTGTGCTCTAGTATTAAGCTCTTTTGCTTTGCATTTCCACACTGTAAATCATGATCCTAGTATATTGTAGGCTGACTAGATTGTTTCATTTCCCCCATCAAACGCATTTCCCTTTGTAAATGTAACTTTTCATTGTTATCAATGTGATACATGTACAAAGGGATACAAATTGTACTAAAGACTGATAATGAAAAACAGCCCATCTCTTTCCGCTGACAGTTCCTATTCTCAACCACTTTGAAAACTTTTAGCTATTTATTCTGGTATTTAACCCCTTATTTCTAAATAACATTTGCATCACTCTTTAATGCTTTTTCACTTTAGACAGTATCTAAGGAAAATACGTTTATACAAGAAACAGTTATCTTGCTAATTTTTCTTTTACTTTACCACAGGTTTCATATGATTAGCGGCATCTAAAACTAAGTAATGTTAATTTATCTTCTATTTACAAATCTTATGTTTTGTCCTCCAAAAAAAATTTCACAGCTGGAATTTAAAAGCAGGTGTTTTTTTATTTTTATAACCTGCATCTCTGCTTGATTAGATGACAATTTTGAAAATAATTTTTATAAAATCTGTTCTAGTTTGTTAGCTGCTGGAATGCAATATACCAGAAACAGAATGGCTTTTTAAAAGAGGGAATTTAATGAGTTGGTAGTTTACAGTTCTAAGGCTGAGAAAATGTCCAATTAAAACAAGTCTATAGAAATGTCCAATCTAAGGCATCCAGATAAAGATACCTTGATTCAAGAAGGCTGATGATATTCAGGGTTTCTCTCTCATCTGGAAAGGCACATGGTGAACAAGGCATCATCTGCTACTTTCTCTCTTGGCTTCCTGTTTCATGAAGTTCCCTGGGAAGCATTTCACTTCTTCATCTCCAAAGGTCACTGGCTTGTGGGCTCTCTGCTCTCACGGCTAGGTCATTCTTCTCTGCTCTCTCTGAATCCTCCTTGAAAGGCTTCCTGTGATTAGATTAAGCATCACTCATTGCAGAAGACACTCCCCTTTGACTGATTACAAATGGAATCAGCTGTGGATGCAACTGATGTGCTCATGATCTAATTCTGTGAAATGTCCTCATTGCAACAGACAGGCCAACACTTGCCCAACCAGATAAACAGGTACCACAACTTGGCCAAGTTGACACATGACCCTGACCATGACAATATTCCTCGTAGAATAACATTTCCATATATATGTTATTCTGATATGTTCTCTTTGTGTATCTGGATGAGAGGGAGCCAGTTGTAATTCTCTTGAAATTATTTTGATTTGAGGAGAAGCAGAAATATTTCCCCAACAAAATCACAGAGAATAGAAGAAACCAGTTCCCTTGACTCATAGGTATTATCATGAAATGTCTTTTAAAAAATTTAGTTAATAAGAGCACATCATTTTTTAAGTATTAAAAAGATGAAACAATACTTTGAGATTGCAAAGCTATAATGTCCTCATCTTAAGAATATTCCAGTTATAAGAAACCTTAGGGAAATGGAAAACAAAAAGGAAACCAAGAAATTAAGAGACTGAGGACCAAAAATTCCCAGACACACAAGAGCAATCTACACTGACTCAAGAAGAAATAGAAGATCTCAACAGACCAATAACAAGTAAAGGGATCGAATCAGTCATCAAAAACCACATAACATAGGAATTTGCGGGACCAAATGGCTTCACTGGTAAACTTTACCAAACTTCCCAAGAATAATTAGCTCAAATCTTGATCAAAATCTTCCAAAAAATTGAAGAGCAAGGAATACCCCTCAACTCATTGAAGGCCAACATCACCCTAATGTCAAAGCCAGATAAAGATACTATGAAAAGAAAATTACAAACCAATTTCCCTTATGGATATAGATGCAAAAATTGTCAAAAAAAATACTTGCAAATCTAATTCAACAGAACATTAAAAAATTACACACCATGATCAAGTAGGTTTTATCCTAGGTATGCAAGGATGAATCAAAGCAAGAAAATCAATTAATATAATACACCACATTAACTAATAAAAGGGTAAAAAAAATATGAAACACGATGTGATATTTAGGTTCAGGTGTCAACTTGGCCTGGTGAAGGCACCTAGGTCTATTGCTGTGGACATGAGCCATGTGCCAATGGCATGTG
>PVIY010055083.1:0-13912 GCA_004026745.1 Myrmecophaga tridactyla | reverse complement strand
TGGTAGAGTCCCTTGAGGGACTAGAGTTAAAATTTGGAAGTGTTAAACTTTCCCTCAGGGAAATCTCTGGTGCTCTCTCAAACATTAGGGACTCCCAAGAAAAATAGGCCAAGCCCTTGATTTTGAGGCTTGCCCTTATAAAAATTATTTCTGTAATGGAGAAGCTAAGACTACCTGTAATTATGCCTTAAAGTTGCTTCCAGGAAATCTCTTTAGATGCTCAGATGTGGCCTCTCTCTCTCCAAGCCCAACTCTGCAAGGAAAATCATTACTTTCCTACCATGGGGGATGTGATATTCACAGGTGAAAGTTTCCCTGACAAAGCAGGACATGATTTCCAGGGATGAGCCTGACCCTGGCACCATGAGATCAATAATGGCTTCCAGACCAAAAGGGGGACAAGAAAGGTAACAAGACAAGATATCAGTGGCTCAGAGAATTCAAATAGAGTCAGGAGGTTATTCTAGAAGCTTCAGCTAAATACTACCAATTGCCACGGTGTACCAAACCCCAACCAACATCATGCCTGTTAACCCTAAAGAACACCTAGAGCTCTGAGACTCTATAACAGTTTCATGCACCAAGTTTACTTTCCTGAAACCCATTATCTCCAGAAGGTGCCTAGGCTAGGTAAGCCCTGAAACTCAGCCTCTCCAAGAATAAGAACTAATTCATCACCCTATCTTATATTATCAATACCCCTTTTCAATATGAAAATTTTAGAAAGAGCATCATCCAAAGATCCTTATGGAGTGAGAGAAGGAGCAAAGGAGAAGGAGACGTTAATGCAGAGAAGATAGAATTTAACAAATGGGTATGACTGCTGAATTAACTATATCGATATTTCTTTTAGCCTCCAGTGTTTTGGAGAAGCTAGAAGGAAAACCCTGAAGCTGTGGAATGGTAACCCATACTAAACTATGAAATCTGTTCTGAAGCTGCTTGTTGGAGTATACTTTGAAAATTATATTTTTCTTTTTCTTTTATATATACGTTATAGTTCACAATAAAAGACATTAAAAGAAGCTGAGGGAGTTCATCATCATTAGATCTGCACAACAAGCAATATTGAAGGGAATTTTCAAACTGAAAGGAAAGCCAGTGGTTCAAGCAGAAATAAAGATAAATAAAGAAATAAAAATAAATATTTATTAAAGAAATAAAGAACTCCAGTAAAGGTAACCACTGGGGTAACTGTAAATGCCAGTGTGATTGTATTGTTTGTAATGAAACTCCACTTCTTACTTCCTACCCAGGATAAGATGCAAATTCACAAAAAGGAGTGCTAAGTCTATGGTTTGGGATATAAAAATATACAAAGATACAAATGGTAACAAGTACAAAAAAATTTGGTGGGATGGAGGTGTAAAAGTCTATGGATATGCTATTTTTTAAAAACTTTTTTATTAATTAAAAAATTAACAAAAAAACATTAAGATATCATTCCATTCTACATATACTATCAGTAATTCTTAATATTATCACATAGTTGTGTATTCAAAAATTTTTTTTTAACATGGGCAGGCACCGGGAATCGAACCCAGGTCCTCTGGCATGGCAGGCAAGTGTTCTTGCCTGCTGAGCCACCGTGGCCTGCCCTTATGCTATTTTTTAATGCAATTTTATTGAGATATTCCATATAATCTACATTCCATATAATCATCCAAAATATACAATCAATGGCTCATAATATCATCATATAGTGGTATATTCATCTCCACAATCAGTTTTAGAACATTTTCATTACTCCAGAAAAATAAAAATAAAAATAGAAAAAAGAACACCAAAAACATCCCATACCCCTTATCACCCTGGTCCCAATCATTTTTTTTTTTTGTCTGTATTTTCTTGCTCATACATCTACACACTGGATAAAGGAAGTGTCAGTCACAAGGTTTGATAATCACATGGCCTCACTCTCAAAGCTATATAGTTATATAATCATCTTCAAGAATCAAGGTAACTTATCTTTCTAAGCCAACTTGGGAGTTGAATTCACTGTCCTTGCCCCTACATGGGACAAGACTTTCAAGGGTGTAAATCTCCCTGGCAACATGGGACATGACTTCTGGGGATAAGGCGGGACCTGACATCATGGGATTAAGAGAGCTTCTTGACCAAAAGGGGGAAGAGAGAAATGAGACAAAACAAAGTTTCAGTGGCTGGGACATGTCAAACAAAGTCGAGAGGTTATCCTCGGTGTTATTCTTATGCATTATATAGATATCCCTTTTTAGTTTAGGGTGTATTGGAGTGACTGGAGGGAGGTACCTGCAATTGTGGAACTGAATTACAGTAGCCTTGATTCTTGAAGACAAGTGTGATTGTGAAAACTTTCTGTCTGATACTTTCTTTTTTATCCAGGGTATGGGCAGATCGAGTAAAAACATATGGATAAAAAATAAATATATAACAGGGGGTGATGAGGGGTAAAAAATAGGGTAGATTGCAATACTAGTGATCAATGACAAGAAGGAATAAGGGGTATGGATGTATGGGTTTTTTCTTTTTTTAAAATTTTTCTGGAGTGATGCAAATATTCTGAAATGATCATGATGAATATACAACTATTTGATATTGGGAGTACTGATTGTGTACTTTGGATGGACTGTATGTGCATGAAACTATCTCAATAAAACTATTTTTGAAAAAGAATCAAGGCTACTACTGGATTACAGTTTAACAATTCCAGATAATTCCTTCTAGCTATTCTAATACACTAAAAACCAAAAAGGATTATCTATGCAATGCACAAGAATGAACTCCAGAATAACCTCTCAACTCTATTTGAAGTCTCTTATTTTATTTCATTTCTTTTCTCCCTTTTGGTCAAGAAGACTGTCTCAATCCCACTTTGCCAGGGCCAGGCTCATCCCCAAGAGTTACGTCCACATTGTCAGGGAAATTCACAGCCCTGGGAGTCATGTCCTAGGTAGGGGGTTGGACAGTGAATTCACTTGCCAAGTTGGCTTAGAGAGAGAGGTCACAGCTGAGAAACAAAAAGAGGTTCTCTGGGGGTTACTCTTAGGTATAATCCTAAACAGGCTTAGCTCCTCCTTTGCTGGAGGAAGTTTCATAAGTGCAGGCCCCAACATTGAGGGCTTAGCTTATTAAACTGGTGGTCCCTAATGCTTGTGAGAATAGGAATTTTAATATTTCCACATTTTTCCCCAGCCACTTAAAGAGGTTTTGCAAATACTTTTTTATTTTCTGCCCAAATTACTCTGGGATGTATTGGGATGTTACATTAACCTGTACAAAATTACAAGATTTCATTCCCTATTCAAGGTTCAATATAACTATGTTGTTTTTATAAACTTAACATACAGCTTAAATTAGATAGTGTGCTACAGAAAATATACATTTTGTACCAAATAAATATCTCTTCCTTTGGTCTCACACAGAAATTGAAGACATAAGACAGTTAATATCATCCTTTATTTTATATTCTGATTTATCTTATTCCTAACCAGATCAGCTTCATTCATATCTCTTATTGAAGTCTGATCTCTTTTCAACTTCTTTAGCAGTTGCCCTGTGGGGTAGTGCTGACTTTCAGAGCTGTAGAACTTTAATTTAAGTCTCAGGAGTCACACAGATACCCATAGTTCCAGGGAATTACCAAGTTAGCACAAACAGCTCTGCACCTTAGAATTTAGAATAATAGTTTAAAACTCAGGAATAGATGTGACAGCTGTAAGAGCTTACAATCTAGGGACCTTAACAATAAGTGTTATTGAATATTCTGTACTCCTTAATCATTAATTGGCCAATATTTGCCTGCCTTCTATTCCCCTGACAACCTATGCTCTCGAATTCAGTTCTCAGAGTTTGCACACTATGATTAGTCCATGTTAGTGAGGCCTTACAATATTTGTCTTTCCATTTCTGGTTTATTTCATGCAACATAATGTCCTCTATGTTTATGCACCTAGTTGCATGTCTCATAACTTCATTCCTTCTTGCAGCCATTCAATATTCCATTGTATGTACACATCACAGTTCAACCTTCCACTCGTCAACTGATGTACTCTTAGGCCACCTCCACCATTACAAATATTGAACACTGCCACCGTACACAGCAGTGTGCAAATGTCCATTCATGCCCCTGCTTTCCATTCTTCCAAGTATATAGCTAATCATGGGGTTGCAGGATCATATGGCAACCCTCTACTTAGGCTCTGTGGAGCCACCACACTGCCCTCCAGAGGGCCTGCACCATTCTACTTTCCTTCCAATAGTAATAGGTATATCTCACTCTCCTCATTTTCTCCAACACTTGTACTCTTAATCAGCCAATGAATTAAAGAGGACATCAGAAGCAAAATTAGGAAATATCTTAAAGTAAATGAAAATGAAAATAGAACATATCAAAACCTACGGGTTGCCACAAAAGTAGTACCGAGAGAATGTTATAGATACAAAGGTTTACATTAGTAAACAAGAAAGACTTCAAATCAGAGCTCTAACCTCAAAACTAGAAGAACTAGAAACAGAAGAGCAAACTAAACCCAAAGTAAGCAGAAAAAAAGGAATTAACAAATATTGGAGTGGAGATAAATAAAATAGAGAATAACAACAAAATAAAAAACCAGAGTGAATCAACAAAATCAAAAGCTGGCACTTTGAAAAGATTGGTAAGGTTGACAAACCTTTAGGTAAAAGTTAATGAAGAAAAAAGAGAGGATAGAAATGATGAAAATCAAAAGTGAAAAGGGGGATATTTTTACTGACCCCACTGAAATCATGAGGACTATAAGAAGATATTATGAACAATTATACACCCCAAAATTAGATAACCTAGGTGAAATGGACAAAATCTTAGAAAAGCACAAACAACCTATATTGCCTGGAGAAGAAACAGAAGATCTCAGCAAAACAATTACCAGTAAAAGAAATTGAGTCAGTAATTAGAAAGCTCCCCCAAAAGAAAAAAACAAGAACCAAATGTATTCACATGGAGAATTTTACATCCTAAAAGGACTTAACTCCAACCCTGCTCAGATTCTTCCAAAACATTGAAGAGGAGGGACCATTCCATAATTCACTCTATGAGGCCAACATCACCCTCATACCAACACCAGATAAAGCTACCGCAAGAAAAGAAAATTACAGATTGACATCTCTTAGTAAACAGATAGAAAACTCCTCAACGAAATCCAACACAACATTAAAGGAATTATATACCATGATCAAGTGGGATTTATCCCTGGTGTGCAAGTGTAGTTCAACATAAGAAAAATGGCTAATATAATACACCACATTAAGAGAATGAAAGGGGAAAAAAAAGATGTTCATCTCAATTGATGCAGAAAAGGCAAAATCCATCCCCTTTCTTGATAAAACTACCCAGAACACTAGGAATAGAAAGAGACTTCCTCAACATGTTAAAAGGCATATATGAAAAATCTACAGCTATTATCCTCCTTAATGGTGAAAGGCTGAAATCTTTCCCTCTAAGACTTGGAACGAGAGAAGGATGCCCACTGTCACCACTATTGTTCAACATCGTACTAAAAGTTCTTGCCTGAGCAACTAGGTAAGAAAAAGAAATAAAAGACATCCAAATTGGAAAGGAAGAAGTGAAACTCCTTATTTGCAGATGACATGATCCTATATACAGAAAATCTTGAAAAATGTACAATAAAGCTCTTAGAGTTAATAAATTAAGTCAGCAAAGTGGCAGGGTACAAGTTCAGTACCCCCAAATCAATGAACAATCAGAAGACAAAATCAAGAAAAAATCCATTTACAATAGCAACTGAAAGAATCAACATATAAAAATAAACCTAACCAAGGAGTTGAAGGATTTGTACACAGAAAACTACAAAATATTGCAAAAAGAGATAAAAAATACTTCTAAATAAATAGGATTTTCCATATTCATGAATCAGAAGACTAAATATCATCAAAGCAGTATTAGTCACAATTGAAAAATATGGAAGCAACCCAAGTGTCTATCAACTGACAAATGGATAGATAAAATGTGGTATATACATACAATGGAATATTACTCAGCCATAAAAAGAATGGAATCCTGATACATGTAATAATAACATGAACGAAACTTGACTATATCTTGTTGAGTGAAATAAGCCAGACACAAAAAGACAAATAGGGTATTATCTCACGGACTTGAAATAATTCGAATAAGTAAACCCATAAAGTCAGAATCTAAAGTAAAGTTTACCAGGGGACTGGGTGGGGATAGGGAATGGAATGTTAAGGCTTAAAATGTACCAGATTTCTATTCTGAATGATGGAAATATTTTTGTAATGGATGTTGGTGATGGTAGCATAATATTGTGAATGTACTTAACATCACTGAAATAATATATATATTATTATATATATATAAAATATATAATTCAGAAATATTTCAGAAATAATGTCTCAATAAATTTAAAAGAGAAATGTTAGGTTGTAAAAACAGTAATAGAATAAAAGTTGAAAAAAAATCGGTGTAACTGCACTACAGAAACAGTGAACCCTAAGATAAACCATAGAATGATTATAAAACTGTGATTTCATTGATTCTAACAAATTTACCACACCAATCCAAGGTGGAAATAATAAGGTGGTACATAGAATCCTGTATTTTATGTATGATTGTTCTGTAAATCCACAACTTATCTAATAATATATATATATATTTTTAATTTGTGAACAACAAAAGAAAATTTTATTTGGTTTTATTCTTTTTTTATCTCCTTTTCCCACAATAGTGGCTAAACATCAATTCCTACATATGATGGGGGTTCATAATTCTTTATTAAAAATATGTCTACTTAAAAGTTTAAACTAAAAAAATGCATCTCATAGATAGAAAAATGAGTGGATGTAAGATAAAATAAAATGAGACATAAATGTGTTAAACAGCACATCAGCTGTAAATGTTGCATAACGAGTCTCATTGTAAAATACGTTTGAAACACACTCAGTGAAATCAAATAAAATAAGTTTCTTTATTGCAGAACTTCTCCAAGACTTAGATATGCTAATGTGCATTGTGAATCTCCAGGAAAGGGCAGTATTTCCTCAAGTGAGCAGCAATCCACTAAACTTTTGGAAAGGTGGAAATGTGTTTTATTCATTCCTTTGTTGCCAGCGCTGCCCATAGCTGATATATAGTAAACACTTAATGCATTAACAGTTGATCAGAGTACAGAAATGATAGCTGAGTTTTAGTTCCTGTGCCACTAACTAGCTTTCTCATTTGCAGTACATTTTCTGTTCATGCTAGTGCTGTTTCTGTAATATGAGATTTAAAAAAACAAAAGAGCAAAGTGAGCATGAAATAAAACAAATGCTCTGAATCTGTAGCCTATTGAAGTGCTAAAAAATTCATCTAAACTTTCCTGATATTTTAAAATTTAAAGAAGAGTTTCTTGTTCAGATGAGCAAGTTGTGTGTAATACAGGAAGACAAATACCTTTAACTGTCTCAGTGTTTTACCTTATCTGTTTTATTATCTAGTATTCTTTCTACATGCTGTAACATACTTAATGGACACATCCAATTTTAATAGACTTACTTTTAGATGGAGTAGTATGTTAAATTTAGATTTTAATGTCACTCTAAGTAAATTAGAAACTTCTTTTTATTATGATCATTATTTTTCAAAATAGATGTGAGAAATATTGTGTTTACCATTATTGAGCACTTAGATACCGAGCAGTATAGTAAACAGAGTATATTTTTCATAATATCTAATTCCCTAAACATCGAGCTAGATATTGTTGTTTCTATTTTAATGATGAGAAAATATTTGAAGATCAGAAACATTACGGAATTTTTCCAGGGATAAATAATTTAGGAAATTACAGAGGTGAGATTTGGACATAGTTTTATCCTGATTGCAAATCACATAATCTTAAGTAGTAAATGACAGAAATCTGAAATACAAAGTCAAAGTTCCTCTCCCCACTTAGCTTCATCATTTTACTCCCAGAAACCCGGGGAATGAACACATCTTCCATGTTAAAACCCCTCACCTCATCAGGAATTTGTACACTATTCCAGTTTTATTCCCCAAGTGATGGATGAGTTCAAACAGACAGAAGGTGAGGGATTGGAATATTAAAATCTAAGGTCTCAAACGATTTTCGCCCTCCTCTGACAGTATCGAATGAGCTTAAACTAATGTTAGCATCAAAATCTTCAAAACATCATTCATCCTGGGGAAAAGAGAATCAATACTAACATCAGGCTCTTCCCTCTTACTTAAAGCTTTTAATTCACTTCTATGTATAACTTGCATAACCCCAAACAGCTAATAAATTTTATTTTATAATATTGTCCATGAATTTTACATATTCATCATTTGTTGTTCTATCAGGCACAGCATACATGCCTTTGTTCATTCCATAAATATTTTTTGAGGACCTATTATGTGCTGGCCCTGTTGAAGGCTCCAGGCTGTATGGGTGAACACAACTGAAGGAAGTCCATGCCTTAATGGAGTGGAGAGAGAGAGACCATGAATAAAATCAACAAGTTAGTGCTGGAGCACTAGAGAATATTCTAAGTATTATAGGGAGGAAATAACTAAGATCAGGCAGTTAGGAGTTTTGGGGGAAGATGGATCAATTTTAAATTGAGTCTTCAGAAAGGGCTTCACTGAAAAGCTGAAATTTGAGGAAATATGCAGAAGAGGTGAAGGCATAAAGCCAATTGGCTATCTGAAGGTAGAATATTCCAAGTGTAGGGTATAGTGGGTATACAGTATGCTGGAGCACTAAACGTGAGGAAGAAAGTACTAGGAAGATGGATTCAGAAAGGAAACAGGGGTGCATATTATGTTGATATTGTCAGCCAAGAGTTGGCAAACTTTCTGTTAAGAGCCATATAGTAGTTTCAGCTTTGTAGGCTATACAGAGTATAGTTGATTATTTCTACACTACTTATAGAATAACCCAGGTTTTCTCTATTTCTTTGAAATTATTCTTTATCATAACCCCCTATATGAAGAATTCCTCAAACAGGAACTTACTTCTCTCTGTGTCTTCATATTGTCCCAGTCCTCTCTAGTGCTCATTTTTCCCTTTCTTACTTGGATCATCCTCATTCCTTTAATCCAACATCAAGAGTTGTGCTATTTTGTTGTGATCCCAGGGAATGGGTATATTTCTGGTTAGTTGGTGGGGGTCCTGGGAATTTTACCCTTCATTGTTCTCCTTTGGCTGATTCGATAATGGTGGCTTAGCATGATCGGTGGGAGTGATTTTTGCTCTTATAATTACACAAAGTTGATTTTAGGTCAGGGATTCTCCTGACTGCACATGCTCTGTAGTGGCTTAAAATGACAAGAATGGGCCTTAGCAGATGCTGCAAAGAAAGGAAACTAACTTTTCTTGCAATGAAGCATGAAGACTGCTGAATAAACATGAGGAGGTGGTATCTCAAAGAAAATAATTGAAAATTTTTTCAAACCAGTAAAGGAGGGGCTCCTTCCTTTACTTCCTTTACTATAAAAGGGATGGTACATGGCCTTTTCATCCTGCCTTTACATTAATGTTCAGTGACGTCTGACTAAGCACTGTGTATATATGGCTGTCAACCAAAACCAAGCCTTGCCCTCAAGAAACTTATTGTTTAGTGTTAGTCTTGCCTTCCCCGCTTCCTATGGCACACAGTATGCACTAATTAGATGTTTGCTACCTATATATAGTTCTATCAACTGGCACAGCACAGATTATATGCTCAAATCTGAGGATACCACTTTTAGATGTATATAAAACACCAGATGACCAGAATTTTGGAGTTACTGAAAAAATATGTTGCGTTAAGTATGCTTGAAAGAAATTATTATATTTAGCGTGGAAAACAAAAGCTAAGTTGGGGCCAAAGGAAGCAAAGATGATAATGAACTTCAAATATTTGAAGTACCTATGGAAGTAGATTTATATTTTCTTCTATATGACCCCCACACCCCCACACCAACCCCAGATCACTGTGGTTTCAAGTCAGTGTATGGACATTTTTTTCTAACCACTGAATGGCATCAAAATGGAATGGGCTATGTTGGGAAGTATTTAGTTCCCATATTTGGAGCTATTCAAACATTCTGAAAGACTATTTGGTGTACACTTTCTAATGAATTTAAGCTTTAAATAAGAAGATGGTCTGTAGTAGCAGTTCTTGGTATTTTTCTGTTGGGGGGGGATTTTTCCAACACTCAGATTACTGGCAGGGATGAAAGAACTCAAAATTGTACTGACTGTATTATTGATGAATAGTATCAGAATCACCACCAGACGGTAGCACGGTGTTTTAAAAAGCATCTGCAATGATTGCCATCCTCAATTTTTGACCCTTCATCAGTAGACCACTATTTAAGTGGAACTATTTACTGCCTTGAGTGTGTTCTCATAATTATTCCCAAGGAACGGTTCCTATACGTTCAGGTAAATAAATATTTTCAGAACCAATTTGAAAGTATACCACCTATCTTATTCACAAGGGTTGCTCTAGTCTTCATTTGACACATTCAGCTAAGTATTCTCTGTAACAACATTGTTGTAACAATATATATCCTTGTTGATAGCAGAAATAAAATATATTCACCTTCCTCAAACCTCAAAGTTTGGCACTGCACCTGTGTGGCATCACTTTTGTTGATAATATGTAATATATATATATATATAAAGATATATATATTTATATCTTTTTTGTATGCTGTATAGTGGGAGGTCACATTTCATTCTTTTTCCATGTAACTATCCCATTACTGCAGCACCACTTGTTGAATTTTTGTTTTATTTGTGAGGTTCATGGGCTGGGAATCATGCCCCGTCCTCCCGCATGGTAGGTGAGAATTCTACCTCTGAACTACCCCTGCTCTCCCACCTCCAACACATGGTACATACAGTAAAGAAACATATCCCTTTACTATATGGTAAAGCTTCAAAATGACTTCAAAAACAGCTTCAAAATGGCACCTTATTATTTTATGTTTAAAGTGTCTCTGAAAGTTTTAGTTTATTACTGGGAAATAAAAACATTCCTTATGTTCCTGAGGTAGACTGATGTTAAGCATATAATTTGGAACTAGATCATCAAAATATAATATTATCTCCTACTTCCTAATTCAGGATATACCATATACTTCTGAATTACATTGATCCATATTTTCTGAGTAACCCACAGAAATTCTTTGTAGATTCTGAATAGATATTCCTTTTAGTTTTTATTTGAGAGGATGAAGATGAAGATGAGAAAAAAATATACCTGTGTTACTATAAATGAATGGAAAATAATTGTGACCATGTTGTACATTTTGCTCTACCAGTACCATATTGGGATTTCCCTTTCATTACAGATAAAAATCTATTTCAATTTATACATTTTATTGATATAACTGTTTTTATATAAATACACACAGTTTAAAGTATTTATAGTTTAAGTAGATATGTCAGTATATAACTTTGTGGAACAAGTTGATATGTGGTGCCTCACGGGAACACAAGCTCAGGCACAACAAAGACTTGTAGCAAATGAAGGCTTTATTACTTACACTACCCAAGGAGAAGGGCCCAAGAGAGCAGGGGGGAGAGATTCCATCATGGGTGGTCTTGGTGGAGGCCAATTGCTTGGGTCAAGGTTTGTGGACAGCTGTTTTGCATGACCCATTGGGGAGTAAAGAGATACATCTGTGTTGCCTTAGAGTAGGGTATTTGTACAACCAAGGGTAGGGGGCTGCCACTGTGAATTCCCACTCTGATAAACAGCTTGAACAGCTCGTTTCCTGTTTCAGGTTTAAGGTATGATCAAGCAGCTCCTTTAGAACTACAATTCCCACCCCTCACCCCCACTGCAGAATGAAAACACATTGACACATCTGCACACAAAAGGAAAGGAAAAGGGGTAGGTGAGGACTAGGAGTTGGTCAGTATGATGTCCCCAGCAAATCCTCAAGAAAATTCGCATCGCCCTGGAGTGTGGCAAAATTAGAATTAAGAATTATTGTTTTAATGTTTCTACATTTCAGATGATAAACTGGAAGACTGCAAGCAAACTGCTGTTCTATAGGAGATGGAAACATGCTTATGAATCATGTTTTGCAAGACCTCCAGCCCGGAAGGGCAGCATAGATCTGAGCTGTTAATTTTGCCTGTTCAGTCTTTATCCTCTTTGTGGAGAAAACCAAAGGGATATCAATTAGAATCAGCTGCAAAACACAGAAATGTCATGGTGGGACCCTATGAAAGTTTTAGGTTAATTAGACACCTCTTGAGTTGGAAATTCCTCCCTTGGGGTCCAGATACCATCTTCCCAGCTTAAACCCAGAAAACAAGAACATTAGCAGCATCTTTGCCTGCTACTTCACATTTGGAGAATTGAGCACAGTAACTCTGCTTGGGATACAGTGATAGCATTGGCACTGATTCATTTCATGGGCCTTTTGTGGAGGGTAGTTACTAGTAATCAGACTACTTGTACATGCAAAACCCATGAGTGAGCATCTCTCTCTGATGGAAGTGACCTGGAGTTTGCTGGCTAGCTAGCAAACATAAAATTAGGCAATTTTGCTGGGAGCTAAATATATACAGTTAAGTATGTGTGACTATTATACAACTACAGAAAGTTGCACATGCTGGTTTGTGTGCTTATGGTGTTTTGGAAAATGGAATCCTTTAGAGAGAGAGAAGGAAAATGCACAGAATTTCAACTCCATTGATTTTAATTAAGCTAACCATAGGCTAGCAAACACTGCACAATTTGTGAAGCCGATGAAACAAAACAGATTGCAAAATACAGACCAATGGCTAGTCCTTAATTATCTGAAAGTGACAAGACAATGAACTGCCCAGTTAATGAAAAGTATTTTCCTAACATGGCATAGCAGAACAAAATTAAGATTTAGAGGGAAAAAGAAGCCTGAACTAAAATCATTAAAAATGAGTATGCATAAATAGATAGACATGGAAACATGCTCATGATGTAATGAGTGAACAAAAAAATGGTCAAAAATAATATAGTTCATGTGCTACCATTTTGGTGAAATTTGTATAAATGTTACCATTATGGTCTGGTTCATATTGAATGTCACTTCTCTTTTATTTGTTTCAATTAATCATTGAAGCACCCAATCTGTCCTACTAGGAAAAAGAATCTCATACTATTTCTCTGACCCTCTGCCAAATGCAGAAAGACCTAGAGTCTGAACAGTGAAACACTGCCATTTCCTCTTAATGTTATGCAGTGCAGCTGTTGTAAGTTGGCCATGAAAAACTTCTTGCTTTCTGCTACCACTTGCTCATTGAAGAACCTGGCAAAGTGGTGCCCATGAAGCATCAAAGACAGCCAATTTCAGTTTACACTATCATAGTACATCATTGTTCCACAATGTATGATGATGGTAATAGGAAGGCTGGGTTTGGAGGCATTTCTACAAGAAATGTCTACCATCCCAAACAATATAAACTCCTTTTCTTCTGGGCTGAGCCAAAATTGCTGAGCTAAATCACTCTGGATATCATTAACATGTTTCTTAATTCGGGAAAGTATTAGTCCATTTTCCTTCCCTACTACAATAGCCTAGGGTCCTTTCTATATTGACAGCTTCTTGCATACTCATCAATAATGCCTAATTTCAGAGTAATGAATGTCTAATAGACTTAAATTCATATAACCAAGAGGGTCACTTAATTTAGTCTTGAAAAGATAAAGAAAAATCAGCATCTCTGATTTAAAAATAAAGACACACCAACTTCCGGGAAGATGGCTGACTAGAGTAGCTTGAAATTAGCCCTGCTCCACAGAAAAGTTAGAGAAGGACTAAGAGGGAGACTGAGGTGGCAATTCAGGAGTGCGGCTGACCTGGGAGAGCCTTCTGCACCACACGTGGCAGCCTTGGTTACAGAATCTGAGGAACTGAGAGGCAGAGGGCTGGAGCCTGGTGCAGAGCTGC
>PVIY010055082.1:0-13909 GCA_004026745.1 Myrmecophaga tridactyla | reverse complement strand
CATACACACATAAAACAAACATCAACAACAAAAGAGTCTGAGGAGGGAGGGTCTCGGTTTCCAGAGGAGAAAGAGTTTGTGAGAAGAAGGGAAATTTAGGTATTTAGTGAAGAAAATGTTAATGGATAATCCACATTTTAAAAATAACTGTGTTTAGAAGCAGGGTGAGTGTGTGTGTGTGTGTGTGTGTGTGTGTGTGTGTAGACATATATATATAGAGAGAGAGAACTATGCTGTGAACAGGGTATATGTAAGGTTGTTGGAATAACTGCTGTGTACTATTCTACATTTTCCGCCTTAACCATATGCCCACCTCTCTGTGATGAGACAACTCAGCTTTTTTCAAAAAAGTTGTGGAAACATGATAGAAAACAAAGTTGAAGAGAGTGGAAAAAAGGTATAAACAAAACCAATAAAAAGTATTCCTTCCCCCTCCTTTCACATTTTTTTCACATTTTTTCCTCTCTCCTCCTTTGCTTTTCTGGTATGTGGCTAGTATTGGAATTAACACCTGGTCAAGAAAGACCCTCTTCCTGGGTGCACCATTTTAGCAGGCCCTGCTTGGGCCCTCCTCATGCTGCATTTCCTATCACAGAGTTAGGAGTCCACAGGGACGAGGGGATGTAGGTCCCAAAATTCTGCCACTTTTGTAGATAATGATTCTGGTCCTGTAATTCCCCAAGCCTGCTTCTGGGGCCTCCGAGGCCCTATTCTCAGGGTCTTTCCTAAGGAAGGGAGGTTTGAGATTTCCTACAAGTGATATTGGCACTTTTAGGCCCAAAAGATGATCAAATGCCTGCTGTTTGTGGTAACAAGGGGGAGATAAAATGTGGACATACAGGCTGACGTGTTCTCAGGGTTGAGTTTGATGGTCTCATGGTGGAGGACATAGCTGGCTGTGGGAGGAGGATATGCAGGACATTCCTCACTGTACTTAATTTGTACTTTTGCCCCAGGCACCGACAGGTTAGTGGCTGGTTTATATGGGGCATCAGCTCTGTAGCTCAGCCCCATAGAGTTAGAGACACCCAAAGGTATTTATCTAGGCTACACCTTGCCTCTGAGGGTAACCTGACCTCACAATGCCACTTCATATCCCAGATGTTGAAGGGAGCAATTCTTCAGGGCCTAAGTGGGATTCCTTCCTGCAGTGAGCCAGCATTGTGGGCTGAATCAGACATCCTGCCACCTTACTCCATGCTAAGGTTTTAGTGGGTCTCCTGGGCATTTGATCTGCCTGGGAAAAGATTCCAATCCAGTATCCTTAACTCAGGCCCATCATACCAAAATCTAAATTGTCCTTGCTGACCACAAGCTCTTTTTCCTTCCTTTGACCTTAGGCCATTCCCATACTCCGTCCTTATGAAAGTACCTAATACCATCCCACAAAATCCTATAAGAACTTATTAGACTAAATCTTGACCTTTGGTAACATTTGACACAGTTAATCACTCTGTCCTCCTAAATACATGCTCTTCTTTGGTTTTTAGAGGAACTCTCTGTGAGTTCACCCAACAGTCTCCTGGACCTTCCACACCACTAAGTGATGGAGTTTCCAAGGCCTCAGTATTTGATGGTTTTTGTTTTGTTTTTCTATATACATTTGCTTCCAAGGGAAGGAATTCCTCAACTAGGAATTTAAATATAGTTCTAAGCTGATGAATCCCATAATTATATATCCACTCCCACCCATTCCCTTGCACTGCAGTCATGTACATAAAACTGCCTAATTTATTTCTCCACTTGAGATATCTAATTGACATTTCAAACTTCAGTAATATAGTGTTGATCAATAGAAGTATAATGGTAGTCACATGTGTAATTTGCAATTTTTAGTAGCCAAATTAAAAAAGTAAAAAGAAACTTGTGAAATTAACTTTATATTTTATTTAGTTCCATCTGTTCAAAACGGTAACATTTCAACATTAAAACTATAAAAATCATTAACGACATATTTTACAGTTTTCCTAAGTTTTTGAAATCTGGTGTGTATTTTACACTCAATTTAGACTAGTCACATTTCAAGGTGTTCAAGAAGGCATATGTGGACAGCACAGTTTTTATTTTGTTCAGTTTTGTTTTTTGCATGGGCGGGCACCGGGAATAGAACCCGGATGTCTGGCATGGCAGGCAAGAACGCCGCCTGCTGAGCCACCGTAGCCCGCCCCCCCCCCCGCCTTTTTTTTTGACTGCACAGTTTAGAACCTTACCCTTTCCTTCCACTCCCTTGTCCATTACCTATTGAATTATGATTCCACCTCCAGGAGTTTCTCCTAATTATAGGATCCTGTCCTAGAAAGTAGCTCCAGAGTGTTAGTTTTGAGAGTTCACAGGGGGCTATGTTGCTCCAGCAATTTCAGAACTTTCTTGAAGTACGCCTGTAGCCCTTGCTTGTTAATGGAAAGGGAAAAACTTCCAGTGTCAGCTGCTCTTTCCTGTGAGTAACTATTGGCTAGCTTGTGGTTCTGCTCAGAGAGTATGCCATTGCTTCTTCGTGTGCTTCCTGCAGAGGCACTGACATCATGCAGGCGGTATGCCTGTTGGTGGATGTGTCTTCATCCACTTGAATTTTGGGGTTATGGGGAATATTTTGTAACCTAGATTTGTTGTAAATATTGCCAATGCATTTTCCCTTTATTACAGAAGTTATGGGTTTACAGAACAATCACGCATAAAATACGGGATTCCCATATACCACCCTATCACCAACACCATGCATTGGTGTGGAACATTTTTTTACAATTGATGAAAACGTTTTTATAATTACACTATTAATTACAGCCTATGATTTAACTTAGGGTTCACTGTTTGTGTGGTCTAGTTCCATGTTTTCTTCTTTTTTTGGGGGGGGGGAGTTGTGCATGGTCCGGGAATCAAACTGGGTCTCCCACATGGAGTATGGAGTGCAAGCGCATTCTACCACTGAACCATCCGTGCACCTTAGTTCCATGGCGTTTTAAAAATTATTTTGTATATTATAAAATTGTATATATATATACACAATCAGTGATACGAATTGCACTCACAATGTGGTTCTACCATCACCACCGTCCATTACCAAAATATTTCCACCATTGCAGATAGAAACTCTGTGCTTTTTTTTTTTTCAACATGGGCAGCCACCAGGAAACAAACCCGGGTCCTCAGCATGGCAGGCGAGAACGCTGCCCCTGAGCCACCGTCGTCGACCCAGAAACCCTGTACATTTTAAGCCTTAACTTCCTCTTCATTATTCCCATCCCATTCTCTGGTAACCTCAAGTTCAGATTCTGACTCTATGAGTTTGCTTATTCTAATTATTCCAAATCAGTGAGATCATCCAAACATTTGTCCTTTTTTGCCTGGTTTATTTTATTTAGTTTGATGTCTTCGAGGTTCATCCATGTTGTTGCATGTATCAGGATTTCATTCCTTTTTACAGCTGAAAAATATTCTATTTGTATGTATGCACCTCATTTTATTTATCTGTTCATTGGTTGATGGACATTTGGCTTGCGTTCGTCTTTTTGCAATTGTGAATGATGGCACTATGAACATTGGTGTGCAAATACCTGTTCGTGCCCCAGTTTTCAGTTCTTTGGAGTATACACCTAGAAGTGTGATTGCAGGGTCATATGGTAGTTCTATACATAGCTTTCTGAGGAACTAGCAGAGTGTCTTCCACAGTGGCTGCGGCATTTTTTTTTTTAACATGGGCAGGCACCAGGAATCGAACCCGGGTCCTCGGGTACAGCAGGCAAGCGTTCTTACCTGCTGAGCCACCGTGGCCCGCCCATGGCTGTAGCATTTTACATTAGCTTCAACTATGAATGAGTGTTCCTATTTCTCCACATCCTCTCCAACACTTATTATTTCCTATTTTTTTAATAGCAGCTTTCTACTGGGTGGGAAATGGGATCTCATTGTGCTTTTGATTTGCATTTCCCTAATGGGTAAAGATGTTGGGCATCTTTTCATGTGCTTTCTGACCATTTGTATATCTTCTTTGGAGAAAGGTCTCTTAATATCTTTTGCCTATTTTAATTTGGGTTTGTTTTTTTTTTTTTTTTGCTAGTTAAATTGAAGAATTTCTTTAATCTTCTCTCACATAAGTGGTTTCCAAATATTTTCTCCCATTATGTAGGTTGTCTTTTTACTTTCACAATAAAGTCCTTTGAGGAACAAAAGTTTTTTTTTTAATTTTTTTTTGTATACTGTATGGTGAGGTCACATTTCATTATTTTTCCATGTGAGTATCCTGTTATTGCAGCACCATTTGTTGAATTTTTTGGTTTGTTTGCTTGTTTTTGGCTTGTTTTGCTTGTTTGTTTTTTTTTATTTTGGGGGGGGAAGTGCATGGACCAGGAATTGAACCCCGGTCTCCCGCATGGCAAGCAAGAATTCTACCACTGAGCTACTTTTGCACCCCTGTTTTTCTTTTTAATTTTGATGAGGTCCCATTTATATATTATTTATTTATTTTGCTTGTGCTTTGAGTGTAAAGTCTAAAAAACCATTGCCTAACACAAGGTCATAAAGACACTTCCCTACGTTTCTTTAAGGGGTTTGATTGTCCCAGCTCTTATACATAGGTCTTTGATCTACTTTGAGCTGATTTTTGTATGTGGTTTTAGATAGGATTCCTCCTTTTCTTGTTTTTTTTTTTTGTGTGTGTGTGAGTGGAGATCCGGTATTCCTAGCACCATTTGTTGAAGAGAATATTCCTTCACAATTGAGTAGTCTTTGTCACCTTGTCAAAAATCAGTTAGCCATAAATGTGAGGGTTGCTTTCTGAGCTCTCAATTTTATTTCATTGGTCCATATGTCTGTTCTTGTGCCAATACCATTCTGCTTTGATTACTGTGACTTTGTAATAAGTTTCATGATCAGGAAGTGTGAGTCCTCCAACTTCATTCTTCTTTTTCAAGATGGCTTTACTATTCAGGGTCCCTTACTCTTCCAGATAAATTTGATGATTGGCTTTTCCATTTCTGCAAAGAAGGTTGTTGGAATTTTGATTGGAATTGCATTCAATTTCTATATTGCTATGAGTAAAACTGACATCTTAACAATATTTAGTCTTCCAATCCATAAACACATAATATCCTTCCATTTATTTGGGTCTTCTTTAATTTCTTTTGGCAATGTTTTGTAGTTTTCAGTTTGAGTTCTTTACATCCTTGGTTAGCTTTATCCCTACATATTTGATTCTTTTAGTTGCTATTGTAAATGAAATTTTGTTTTTGATTTTTTTCTCTGTTCATTGCTTGTGTATAAAAACACTATTGGTTTTTGCATGTTGATCTTGTACCTCGCTACTTTACTGAGTTCTTTTATTACCTCTAGGAATTTTGTTGCAGATTTTTGTGGAATTTCTGTTTATAGGATCATATCAACTGCAAATAGGGCAATTCTTACTTCTTCCTTTCAAATGTGGATGCCTTTCATTTGTTTTTCTTGCCTAATTGTTCTGGCAAGAGCTTCCAGTACTATGTTGAATAACAGTGGTGACTGTGGGCATCCTTATTTTGTTCCTGATCTTAGATGGAAAGTTTTCGGTCTTTCACCATTAAGTAGAATGTTAGCTGTGGGCCTTTTTATTGTGCCCTTTATCATGTTGAAGATGTTTCCTTCTATTCCTAGCATTGTAAGTGTTTTTATGAAGAAAGGGTGCTATGTTTTGTCAGCTGCCTATTCTGTGTCGACTGAGATGATCATACATTTTTTCCCCTTCATTCTCTTAATGTGGTATATTACATTAATTGATTTTCTTGTGGTGAACCATTCATACCAGGGATAAATCCCACTTGATCATGGTGTCTAATTGTTTTAATATGCTGTTGGATTTAGGTTGCTATATTTTGTTGAGGATTTTTTGCATCTATATTCAAAAGAGATATTGGTTTATAGTTCTCGCGGTATCTTTATCCATCTTTGTTATGAGGGTGAAATTGGCCTTGTTGAATGAGTTAGGGAGTGTTCCTTCCTCAGCAGTTGTTTGAAGAGTTTGAGCAGAATTGGAGTTAAGTTTTCTTGGAATGTCTGGTAGAATTGCCCTGTGAGATGATCTGGTCCTGGGCTTTCTTTGTTGGATTTTTTTTTTTTTTTTTTTTTGCGTGTGCAGGCTCCAGGAATCCAACCTTAGAATTCTGCCACTGAGTCACCGTTGCCCCCCCCCCCCCGTTGGGATGTTTTTGATTACTGTTTCAATCTCTTTACTAGTAGTGGATTTGTTGAGATCTTCTATTTCTTCTTGAGTCAATGTAGGTAGTTTATGTGTTTCTTGGATTTGTCCATTTCGTTTCATTATTTAATTTATTGGCATGCAGTTGTTCATAGTATCTGCATATATTCCTTATTATTTCAGTATTAATGTCACCGTTTTCATTTCTAATTTTCATTATTGTATCATATCTCTTTTTTCTTTGTCAGTCTAGCTAAAGGATGGTCGATTTTGTTGATCTTTTCAAAGAACTAAATTTGGTTTTGCTTTCTCTACTGTTTTGTTTTCTATTCCATTCCTCTTTGCTGTAATATTTGTTATTCCCTACCTTCCTCTTGCTTTATGTTTAGTTTGCTCTTCTTTTTCTTCTTGTTCCAGTTTTGAGGTTAGGTCTCTGATTTGTAGTCAGTCTTCTTAATAATGTAAACATTTGTAGCTATAAATTTCCCTCTAAGACCTGCCTTTGCTGCATCCCATAAGTTTTCGTATATTGTATCTTCATTTTCTTTACCTCAAGGTATTTCGTAGTTTTGCTTCTGATTTCCTCTTTAACCCATTGGTTGCTTAAGAGTATGTTGTTTAATTTCCACATATTGTGTATTTTCCATTTCTCCCTCTGTTAGTGATTTCTTGCTTCACTGTTGTGGTCAGACAATAAACATTGTATGATTTCGGTATTTTTACATTTATTGAGGCCTGTTTTGTGGTCCAACATATGGTCTGTCCTGGAGAATGATTCATGTGCAGTAGAGAATAATGTGTATTCTTTTTTGGTTGGGTGTAGTGTTCTATCTATGTCTGTTAGATCTAGTTGGTTTAGTGTATCATTCAAATCCTATACTTCCTAATTGATCTTCTGACTACATGTTCTATCCATTATTGAGAGTGATGTGCTGAAGACTTATACTATGATTGTAGAACCATCAATTTTTTCCCTTCAAATCTGTCAGTATTTACTTCATATATTTTGAGTCTCTGTTAGGTGCATCTGTATTTATAACTGTTACTTCTTCCCATTGATTTTCCCCCTTTATCGTTATATAAAGATCATCTTTGTTCCATGGAAGTGTTTTTAACTTTACATCTATTTTATGTGATATTAGAATAGACACCTTACCTCTCTTTTGTTTACTACTTGCATGATGTATTTTTTTTCCATTCTTTCATCCTCAGCCTACTTGAATATTTGCATTTAAGTTGAGTCTCTTACAGACAACATTTTTTATCCTTTCTGCCAATTTCTGCCTTTTAATTGGGGAGTTTAATCAGTTCACATTTATCGTCACTAGTGATAATACAGGATTTTCTTCTGCCATTTTGCTAATCAGATTTTTAAGTCATACCTTTTTGTCTCTCAGATCAGTTAATACATACTTTTATATTTATTTGCATTTTATATGGTATCATATTGAGTGCCTTTACATTTCCGTCAAGATGTATTTTTCATCTATTTTTTTGTGGTTACCATGGGGTTAAAAATTATCATCCTAAATATGTAACAATCATATTTGGTTTGATATCAATTTAACTTAAATAGCATGCACATATAATTTTTGTGCCCTTCTGTCTCTCACCCTTTTTTTGTACTTGTTATCACTTGCATCTTTGTACATTGTATGTTCAGAAACATAGATTTATCATTACTTTTTTGCATTTAAACACCTGTAGGAAGTAAAAAGTGGAGTTACATAATAAACAGCACAACACCATGATACAGGCATTTATAATAACCCAAATGGCTACTTTTACCACAGGTCTTTATTTCTTTATGATGCTTTGAACCACTGCCTAGTGTTCTTTCCTTTCATTCTGAAGAACTCCCTTTAGCATTGCTTCTAGGGCAGGTCTAGTGGTGATAAACTCCCTCAGATTGTTGTTTATCTGAGAATGTCTTAATATCTCCCTCAGTTTTGAAAAGAGAGTCCTGCTGGATATAGAATTCTGGCCTGGCAATTGTCTGTTTTTCAGCACTTTAAGTGTTTCAACCCAATGCCTTCTTGCCTTCATGATTTCTGGTGAGTAATTGGAACTCAATCTAATTGTGCCTCCCTTGTATGTAACATTTCTTTTCTCGTTCGACTTTCAGACCTTTGTCCTTTGAACTCTGTAGTGTAATCAGTATATTATGAGGTATATTTTTCTTCATATTTATCGTGTTAGGTGTTCTCTGAGCTTCTTGGATGTGCATATTCATGTCTTTTGCTAAATTTGAGCAGTTCTATGTCATTATTTCTTTGACTGTTCTTCTGCCCCTTTCTCCCTTTCTTCGCCTTCTGGGCCTTAACGTGTATTGGTGACCTTGATCATGTCCCGTAGCTGTCTTAGGCTATTTTCACTTTTAATATTTCTTTCTTCTTTTTGTTCCTCTGCTTGCCTCATTTCAAGTGTCCTGTCTTCAAGTTCACTGATTATTTCTTCTGACAGCTCCATTCTGCTCTTAAAACCCTCCTGGGCATTTTTCATTTCAGGTTTTGTGGACTTCAACTCCAGTAGTTTTATTTTATTCTTTTTTTAAGATTTCTATCTCATTACTTAGACTCATATATCATTCATGCATTGATTTCATGATATCATGTAGTTCTTTCTCTGTACTTTCCTTCATCCCCTTAAGCATTTTTAAGATCTTTTTTTTTTAAAGGATATACTTGATATGTCCACATTCTTGTCTTCTTCATTGGGGTTTTATGTATTTTCATCCTCTTCCTTTGGATGCGTCATCATTTCCTGCTTCTTTGTTTTGTACTCTTTTATTGCACACTATACATTTAATATTTAAAAATGTTAACTGTGGGATTTACTCCTTGGGATGTTTGTTTCCTAGTTTTATAACTGGCTGGTGATCAGAGAGACATTTTCTTGAGCTTTAGCCCTCCTATCAGGAAGGTTGGCAGAATGCAGATATAGTGTGCAGGATATTTCCTATCTTAGTGGACCTGTTTGACCTGTACTTTGCTTGTTAGTTGTTTTGTAGTTTCCCTATTAATAGGAGTTTGGCTTTCTCTTCTGTTTCCCAGGCGACAAACCTCCCTCCTCCAGGTATCTGAAGCTAGCAGGCATTTATCCCAGACTGTCTGCCACTGTCAACACTGTTTTCATTGCCTCACACTGCTTTTGCGTGGAGGAAAAAATCTGGGAGTGTCACCTCGAGGAGGATTTTCCCAATTCAGCATTTTCCAGCCAAACAAGGCCAGAGACCCACAAAGGGGGCACAGACTGGCTCCAAAGTGCCCTGTGGTGGGGATCAGAAAGGGCACCAAAATCTTCTCTGACAGCTCCCCAAAGCTGAGATTTCCTGACCTGCCCAGTAAATGTAGCCCTTCAGCTAACTTTCCCCTCTAGCCCTGAGGAAACCCTGAGTCTTTAAATCTACATGCTTCTGCCCCCGTCCTGGGAGGGTTGAAAGAACTGCTGCTGCTGCTGCCTTTTTCCAGTTTGGAATTGAAATGGGGTGAAACAACAGCTGTCCTCAGAGCCAGCAATCTGAATTTACTAATCAAAAGCGCTGATCATTGATTGGCTGTGTACACCCCGGTTTTTGGCTAAGAGGATTTATATGCCCCTTTCTGTCAGCAGCAGCTAGCAAGGACCTTGACCATGTGTCAGCCTGCCACCAGACCGGGGGATGAGCACTGGGTGGCTGCTTTGCAGAGAAAGCAATTTACAGTTCTTTATCATAATTTATCACACTCTTCCTCCTCCTTTTCCGTGGATGCTATACAGTGTTCTTCTGGTTTCTTCTTCTTGAGTTTTTCCGTGGATGCTATACAGTGTTCTTCTTGAGTTTCAAAAGCATTGTTTCAGACATTCCTGTCTGTTTTATAGTTGTTTTGGTAGAAGGACTGAAGTTCCCTACTGCATCTTCCCTGGTAGTCACTGTAAGGTTTAGGAGGTGAAAGAGAGAAGAGGCAGACCAAAAAGCCTTAGAGTGAGGGAGTTAATTCCTGCGCTCCCTGGCAGAGCTCATAGAACTCCAGGTAGGGAGTTGTGAGCTTGCCGCTGGGTCCTGGTGCGGGCGGTTTTTAAGCAAGGGGGTTAGATGATGTTTAGAAGGGGTGGCACATTTTACACAGCTCGAGTCATGGTGACCTTCCCTGTTCCCCTGACCTAACATTCCAGCCTTTTTGTGATAATAGGGCACCGAGATCTTTCTGGCTACTTCCTGCTGCATTAGGGTGGTGTGGGGTTATAGGCCGGAACCGTCATAGTCAGGAGAGTGGGGAGGTTGGCTATAGGAATCTGGTGAGGAAGGCAGGCAGTGATAATGATGTAGGAGCATTTGGTTGATTGCCACCCATGACAGTTCTTTTATGCATCCTTGAAGGAAGTTGAGGAAACAGGGAGCTAGGAGAAAGAAAAGGCAGATTAGAATAATTGGTCCTAGTAGCCAGAGGAGCCATGTCGCCAGGGACCAAGAGAACCAGGTTAGGGCAGAGTTGGTTCCCTGTTTTTTATGGTCGAGATCTTCTTTTAGTTTGTTTAGAGTATGAACATTTTGTTTTACCAGACCCGACTCATTGACGTAATAGCAGCATTTTTCTTGGAGAATATGCACGTCCCTCCTTTTTCCACTGTTAGCAGGTCCAAGGCCCGTCGATTTGAAGAGTCACCTGGGCCAGTGAGGTAAGTTGACATTGCAGAGAAGATAGGGATTCTGATGTTGATTCCAGGGCTACCTCTAGTCGAGTCTCAAAGTTTTGAGAGGTTAAAATACCATGTCCTAGCACTCCTCCCGCTGCTGCTGAGGCTGCGACTGAGGCAGCCAGGCTGACGCCCACCAGGATAGGAAGGAAGGCAGCCCTTTTGGAGTGAAGGGGGGCCAGTAGCCAAGTTAGCTCGGATTCACCGTAGAGGGTTAATTGAGGAATTATGGTCACCAGGAAGCATGGCCCTGGGGGAGTGGGGTTGAGGCACTTGGTAAGAGTTTTATTACACCAGAAATATTGTCCTTTAGGGGCGTGGGTGGAGTTGTGGATTGTGAGGTTAGTTTGGCATTTGCTATGGAGCTCTGCTTGGCTCACGGTTGTGTGGGTGAGGTAGCAGAGCCTAAGGGGGTGGGGAAGGTTATTGGGCTCTGGTTCCCATAGGGGGGTGTTTTTTAATGTGGTATGGCAGGAATCAGGGTTATGATTATGTATTTGGGTAAGATTTATAGGGACAGCTGCTAATAGGGACCTTCCCAACAAAGCACAAAGGAAACAGTGGGTTACGTTGGGAAGTATTTGTGTTTGGTTGAGGAATTGTAAGGTGTGTTGGAGGATTTGGAGCCATGTTTCAGGGGCTGTTGGGGCAGAGAGTTTGGCGAGGTGGTTGGAGAGGTTCTGCTCTGCTTGTAAAATGTTGATAGACACCTGGGTATGACTATTATTAATGAGGATATACTCGCGATGTATTTCAATGGTGCTTATGGGGTACCGGGACCAGCCGCTGTAGTATAGTTTGCCTTGAACCCCCGTCACCCATCTAGTGTCCCAGGGATCTGTAATATTCATGTAAAATCATTTGGAGCTGATGTAGAAGAGCCCCATCCCATCATCAGCATCATGTATTTTGCATGACCAATAGGGGCATCCCCCATATATGTGGTTATATTTGTCCTGGTTGCAGTAAGTTTTAGTTTGATCGTATGGAAAGCAGGCAAATGGCCCCCGGTTGCTAGCGACCGATTTAGGAGTTATGGGGATGGTTAAAGATTGGCTACAGCCCGCGAGAGGTCAGTCTCCTGCACCAATTATATGGCTGGTCGACTTGCCGTTTTGGTTAACAGTTTCCCGGATTTTGAATTGCATATATAGGAAGTGCCCTCAGTGGGGGTTAGGAGGGTGAATAGTGCGAGTGAGGCGGATGCGAGTGGGCCCCAGAGGGTGACAGGTGTATGGGCTCTCATTCTGTTTGTATAGCTTGATCCGTGACAGGTGGTGCCAAGAGGGGTCGCCCAGAAGTTTTACTGCTGTAGGAGTGGTAAGAATCACTGTGTGGGGGCCAGTCCACCGCGGTTGGAGTGGTCCCAACTGGAGCTGGTTAAGGAGTATTTCGTCTCCTGGCTGGAGACCGTGGGGAGGATCAGCGGGATCAGTTTCCCCTGGTTGTGGCAGGAATCGATCGGCGTGTTCCCGCAGCAAATGCCTGATTAAGGACAGATATGGTAAGTAAGAACCCAGAGGAAGAGGCTGCACCTGCAGATGGTGATTGAGTAGGAACGGGCGGCCGTACATGAGCTCAAAAGGGCTTAAGAAGGTAGGTGCTCGTGGAGTGGTGTGTAGTCGGGCAAGGGCCAGCGGAAGGAGGTCGACCCAGGACTGCCGTAATTCAATGGCTAGTTTGGTTAATTGCGTCTTGATAAGACCGTTAGGTCGTTCCACCTTACCCGAGGATTGAGGTCTGTATGGGATATGTAGTTTCCAGTTTATTCACAAGGCAGATGAGGCCTGCTGGACCACCTGAGAAATAAAAGCTGGGCCATTATCGGATTGGATAGAGGTAGGTAGTCCGAAGCGGGGAATGATTTGTTTTAGGAGGGTGTCAGCTACCACATCAGCAGTTTCCTGTGTAGTAGGGAAAGCTTCTATCCAGCCTGTCAAGGTGTCAATCATAGTTAGTAGGTATCGGAATTTTTTGTGGGTGGGCATGTGTGTGAAATTAATTTGCCAGTCCTGCCCCGGAAGGTGGCCCCTTAGTTGATGGGTTGGGAAAGTGGGGTGCAACTCTCCTTGGGGGTTTGTTATTTGGCAAGTGGGACAGGAGGAGCAGACCAACGTTATGAGGTGAGTTAGGGATGGGTGATGGAATAAGGGCTGGAGGAACCGTGTGAGGGCCCTGGGTCCGATATGAAGTGATGAATGTACCTGAGAAAGAATACTGGGGGCCTGTTTGGCTGGGAGAGCCACCTTGTTATCAAGGAAGATTCAGCCCTCCGGTGTAGTAGAGCCTCCCTGTGCAAGGAGGTTTTCATGTTCCCTGGAAGAATAGGCAGGTTGGAGGGAGGGGAGAGTAAAGAAAAGAATTGGTGCTGGAGGGTTTAAAGGTGAGGGTTTTTTGGTCAGTTCCCGTGCAACAGCATCGGCCCAGTTATTTCCGCGGGTGATTTCGGATTTATCTGTTTGGTGTCCTTTGCAATGGATGATGGCCAGGTGAGCCTTTGGTGGTAAGGAACCCTCGCTCCTTCCAGATGGCTGAGTGACAGTGTGCTATCAGAAAAGCATATTTGGAGTCTGAGTAGATGTTGGCGAATTTATGTTCGGATAGGTGTAAGGCCCTGCTGAGAGCGATTAGTTCAGCCTTTTGGGATGTGGTTCCCTCTGAGACCCGTACTGCTTCAAGTATTTCAGTGGGAGAAACTATAGCATATGAAGCCCTGGGTTTTCCCCATTGGTTTATTATTGAGCTGCCGTCAATAAAGAGGGTGAGGTCTGCCTGTGACAAAGGTGTATCTGAGAGGCCCTGGCGTGGGGAGGTGAGCTCTTCCATGATTTCGGTGCAAAGGTGAGTGGGCTGTGGAGAGGGGTTTGATAGGGGGCTGCGAGGGAGAAGAGTAGCAGGGTTGAGGCCAGGCAAGACAGAGTGTGATATCCGAGTTTTCTAAGGAAGAGTAAGTGAAATTCCTGGAGACGGGAAGGAGTGAGCAGAGAGAGAGATTTATAGGATAAGAGGTCTTGTAAACAGTGGGGTGACAGTACTTGGAGAGGCCTACCCAGATTAAGTTTAAGAGCT
>PVIY010055081.1:0-13914 GCA_004026745.1 Myrmecophaga tridactyla | reverse complement strand
AAATGAGTCATAATAGAAACAGTAAAAATTTCCTCCAATCCTTTTCTGATTTTGATCAGAAATATTCAATAATGAAAATCCTAAAATTGAGAGAAGCTGAAAAATATGGCCAAAATGTCTCTTTTATACTACATACAACTAATATACTTAGATATATTCTATATATTATGTGATTATGTCCCACCCTTTCCTGCTCTATAGCCCTTTGAATGCTACTGCACTCTTCCTAAATTCCAGTGATTATACTTATAAAAGATAAGATATATACCAGTCTTGTTGAAATGTTTGCTTCATCAGAATTTTCTTGGTATTTTATTTATACATCTTTTACAGAATATAAAGCTTTTTACTTGATTTCTGGTTCATTATGTATGTGAATATCAACCTCACTAGTCCGTAAACTTTTTCAGGATTGAATCCATGATATTTATACATAATTTGTATGCTTGCTAAAATAACAGTGTCTAAATTCACATTCACTAAGGGCAATTTTTAAACATACACATTCCTGATTCATATTCATATTCAGTAAGTTGAAGATTCATATTGAAGATTCATATTCACCAAACATAGAATGGAACCCAAGGATTTCTTTATCTAAAAAGCTCTACAACTGACTCTGCCGCACAAGAAGTTTCATGAATTACTGCAATAGAACATAGTAATTTATGTAGATCTGGTGTTCAATGACTATTTGGGTAATAAAATAATACATTTTAAAGTTGTAAAGTTTATATTTCTATGTTCAATGTGCACATTCACTTTAATTT
Organism: Myrmecophaga tridactyla; assembly: GCA_004026745.1. Lineage (NCBI taxonomy): Eukaryota > Metazoa > Chordata > Mammalia > Pilosa > Myrmecophagidae > Myrmecophaga > Myrmecophaga tridactyla. The sequence goes on along the minus strand of PVIY010055081.1, from coordinate 13,144 downwards.
TATATTCATACTGCTAGACTGATGGGCAATTTGGAGACTGACTTACATTCCTTCTGCCTCTTAATCTCCATATTATAGATCTCCATTCTGCCACTGGAAGAAGACATTCTGAAAGACAAATCTAATCCAGTAGCTTAATCACTTAAATGGCTCCATATCTTATATAGGATAAAGCCCATATTCTTCTGTGGAGCTTCAAATGCCACTCATGATTTTCCTCTTACTTACATTTCCATACATAGCTGCTGTTGCTTTCCATCTTGTACTGTTAAATAGAGCCATATGGAACTATCTGCAATGATTGCCAACTGGGCCAAATCTCTGGGCTCTTAATTCTGCCTAGAATACCCTTTTATACATTTTCTAGTTAACAAAGTATTATTATTATTTTTAATATTCAGCTTAAAGGGAACACTCTACATCCTTTATAAATGCCAACACGGTGTATCTCTACTATAGTACCCATTATTCTCTACTGAAATATTTCTGGATTAAATCCCAAAAAGGAAACTCTGAACTTTGAACAATGAGACTCTATACCTTGCTACCTTGGAAAAGTAACAAACTGGAAGGTGGAAGAAAATACAGATTTCTTGTAGGGAGCAGGGCAGAGACTTTTCTTCCCCAGTTATAATAGAGAGAGAAGGAAGGGAGGTCAACGTAAATAACTTTCTGTTATATTGGCCTTCTTTTCAACATAACTAAATAACTTGCTCCATGATTTTTAAATTTTTATTTTATTTTATATTTTTTAATATTTTTATTGAGAAATCTTCACACATATACAGTTCATACATGGTGTGGCAGTTAGATTCAGTTGTCAACTTGGCCAGGTGAAGGCACCTAGTTCTGTTGCTGCGGACATGAGTCAATGGTACAGGAACCTCATCTGTTGCTAATTACATCTTCAGTCAGCTAGGAGGCATGCCTGCTGCAATGCATGATGCTTGAATTAATTGGCTGGTACTTAAATGAGAGAGTACAATGCAGCACAGCCCAAGAAGCTTGGCATTCCTCATCTCAGCACTCACAGCTCAGCCCAGGCCTTTGGAGATGCAGAAAGAAGTCACCTCGGGGAAAGTTGTTGGAACCCAGGAGCCTGGAGAGAAGGACAGCAGAGACCTCCTGTGCCTTCCTACATAAGAAAGAACCTCAGTGGAAAGTTAGCTGCCTTTCCTCTGAAGAACTAACAAAATAAATCCCCTTTTATTAAAAGCCAATCTGTCTCTGGTGTGTTGCATTCTGGCAGCTAACAAACTACAACACATGGTTTACAATCAGTGGCTTATAATATTATCACATAGTTGTGTATTCATTACCATGATCATTTTTAGCATATTGACATCACTCCAGAAAAAGAAATAAAGAGAAAAAACTCATATACCCATGACCCTTACCCCTCCCTCTCGTTAACCACTAGCATTTCAATCTACCCAATTTATTTTACCCCTTATCCCCCATTATTTATTTATTTTTATCCATTTTTTTAGTCATCTGTCTATACCCTCGATAAAAGTGTGCTCCTTGATTTGAAGGGGAACAGAAGGGTGAGAAAGCCCTCTACTAAAAATGCCCAAGGCAGCTGTATGATTCATTATGAGTTGGTATATAGAGCTTAAAAAGCTAATTGTCAAATAAGGATTTTATTTTTATAGTACTACTCAAGGTATCTACATAGTAATGTGAAATTATGACTTTGTTAAATGAATTTCTTTGAGGTAAAACAACAATTCAGTTCAAGTATTTAGCTTTCAATGATCTTACTTAGTTCTAGGATAAATTGTAGAGAAAATCTGACTATTTATAATTGAACTATGTTTGATCTAGGAAAGATGCAAAACCACAAACATTCAACAAGCACCTAAAATGTATATGGCAAAATGTCATATCTTATATTAAAAAATAATGCATAATAAAAATTATATAATTGAATTTGCTTAAAAGTCTTTAGGATCTGTAATTCAGACCTAACTCAGAGAATCCTAATGTCTATTTTTCTAGATGAGAACAATTGCTAAACATATTTTTAAATGAAAATAAGAGAATAAAATATATATTCATTATAAGTATGTCAAAATAAGCAATGTTTAGTATATATAAGTGAAAAAAGACTGCATAATTTTTGGAAATACAAATCTTTTTCAGAAAAATAAAAGTTATTTTATATAAAATGATACAGTAGATTAAAAAGTTAGAAATAAACCTCAAGATTTATTGATTCAACTGATTTTTTTAAAACATCAACTTTTGGTTTTATTAACTTCAATTTTTATTATTTGTTTTTTTCTGATTGATTTAGGTTTATATGGCTCTACTTTCACTAGTTTTCTAAAGTGGTAGATTAAATTATTATGTTAGATCTTTGTTCTTTTCTAATATATGCATTTAATGCTACAAATTTCCCTCTATGCAAGGCTTTCTCATCCTTCTGTACCCCTTCAAATCAAGGAGCACACTTTTATCCAGAGTATGGACAGATGACTAAAAAAATTGGATAAAAATAAATAAATAATGGGGGATAAGGTGTAAAGTAAATTGGGTAGATTGAAATACTAGTGGTTAATGAGAGGGGGGTAAGGGGTATAAGTATATGAGTTTTTTCTCTTTTTTATTTCTTTTTCTGGAGTGATGTCAATATGCTAAAAATTTTAAGTTTGTAGTTTCATTTCCATTTGGTTCAAAATAATTTTTAATCTCTCCTGAGAATTCTTCTCTAACCTATGTGTTGTTTAGATGTGTGTTGTTTAGTATCCAAATATTTTGGGATTTTCCAGATCCATTTTTGTTATTGATTTCTAGTTCAAATCCATTATGGTTTGAATTGTATGATTTCTACTCTTTTAAATTTGGAAAGGTGTGTTTTATGGCCCAGAATGCAGTCTATTTTCATGAAGTTTCCATGTGAGTTTGAAGAGAATGTTGTTGAGTGAGGTATCCTATAAATATCAATTACATATATTTAGAATGATAATGTTGTTCAATTCAACTATATCCTTATTGACTTTTTACCTGCTAACTTGTCAATTATCTATAAAGGAGTGTTGAAGTCTCCAACAATAATGGTGGATTTATCTATTTCTCTTTGCATTTCTTTCTATTTTTGCTTTATGTACTTGATACTCTGTTAGGTAGACATACATTAAGGATTGTTATGTCTTCATAGATAATTGAACTCTTTATCATTATGCAATGCTCCTATTAAGCCTGCTTTGTCTGAAATTAACACAGCTCACTTTCCATTCTCTACTTTTGTGGTAGCTAAGATAGTGTCCCCACATTTAAAGAGCATCCCTAAATATCTTCCCTTAATCTAGCTCTCTCATATTCAAAGGATTGCCATGCACCTAGAGTGATCTTTCAAAAATCACTTGTCTCAGGATACAGGTGACTAAGTAAGGCTAACCAATAAATGTCAAGGAAAAAAGGAAACAGAATGTTAAGGTGATAAGAAGGGGGTAATTTAGATTTTGGTTATATGCTGTAACAATTGGTGTGTCTTGATATTGAATAAATTATTCAAATTTGAAATTATTACACTATTTAAACTCCAAAAAGGGCTCTCCACATGTCTTTTAAAATAAATCCAGGCTCATTATTATGGCAGACAGGCTTTTCATTTGCTGCTAACATTTTCCACTATGCTTATTAAAGTATCTGTCACATTTCATTAGTAGACTCTGTACAGTGATCCTGCACCTCCTTCCTCTTACCTTGGAGTTAGATTTCCTGTGTTCTTTTGTTGGAATCACCAGTGTCTAGACTCTTATGCTAAAGGAATATATAAGAAGGCAAAAATGGAGAATGAGGGGCACTGATAGCTAATACCAGTAACTTTTTTACAAATTATTGTACATAAGCTATTCATCCTAAAAACAATTGATTCATATCACTCTTTCAAAATAGAAATGAACCTCACTAAAATGGTCAATGTTTCTCAAAATTTTTTTGGTAAATTTTTGAGGGTTTAAAGTCACCTTGAATATGTACTTTTTTATTAAAAATGAAGCATATTTGAGCCTCCTTCAGTGTGAATGAAGTCAAACCAAAATGAATGCAAATTTCCATTTCACTGTTTTTATTTGAAATTTCTTCAAAATATATACTTCTAAAAGGTTTATTTCCTCTTTTCTTCCTTTCTATTTTTTTGCTTTACTGTAAACACTAAAATAACACACAATAATGCTAAACCCTTGCAAAACTGTTATCAGTACCACATTATAATTTAAAAAGAAGTACATAACATAGGTCCTGAAATATTGATTATTATAAATATTAAGACAACTCATTTGGATTCTTCCCACAGTTGAATCCTAGAAATCACAGAGAATATCCTCTCTTCCTTAGTAAGTTATCAACTGCTTTTTCATAATTCTGTGTTTCTCTTTCAGTATCATTTTCTAAATAATTGACTCAGTGTTCCTTTCAAATCCTGCTTCTCTTGTTTTTATAGATTCAAATATACAGTAGATGATTCATACCTCATGAGAGAAAATCTGCATTATTAAATGCATGAAATTGGGTATAATGCATTCATAATTAACATATGGTTCTGTCAAAGATAAATTTGTTTTATACCCCTATAAGGGGAATGGCTTGATGGAAGGCAATAAATCAAATTATCTTCCTTTCAGATACAGATCAATATGTCAAGTGCCCTGAAGATCAAAATCTGAATGAACAGATAGATTGATGCCTCCTGAAAATTATTACTTTTTTGTCTCATGATGATTCCCTAGCAGTAGTTCTGGTCTCTACGGCCATAACTTTCTCTATCCTTATGGCTCTGATTTTAGGAATATTTATTCAATATCAAGACACACCCATTGTTAGAGCATATAACCAAAATCTAAATTAACTCCTCCTTATCACCTTAATGTCCTGTTTCCTTTTTTCCTTGACATTTATTGGTTAGCCTAACTCAGTCACCTGTATCCTGAGACAAATATTCTTTGGAGTTATATTTTCTTTGGCTGTTTCTGCTGCTTTAGCAAAAATCTTCATTGTGGTTGTGGCCTTTAAAGCCATCAAACCAGGACACACATCACATATGTGGAGGGTGACCCAATTCTCAAATGCTATCGTCTTTAGTGGCTCCCTCATTCAAGTGTGTATCTGCACATCCTGGCTGGGAACTTCTCCCCCTTTCCCCGACACAGACACACAATCTAAATTTGGACACATCATCCTTCAGTGTAATGAAGGATCTGCTACTGCCTTCTACTGTGGACTGGGTTACTTGGGCTTTCTGGCATTACTGAGCTTGAGGCTTTCAATGAGGCAGGAGGCTGCAAGACACTTTCAATAAGGCAAAAACAATCACCTTCAGCATAGTAGTTTTCTGCAGTGTGTGGATTTCTTTCATACCCACTTATCTGAGCTCCAAAGGCAAAGCCATGGTGGCTTTGGAAACCTTCTCAATATTGACTTCCTGTACTGACTTACTGGATATATTTCTTCCCAAATGCTATGTGATTCTATTGAGATCAGATAGGAATTCAAGACAAAAATTACGTGGACAAAATTTCTTCCCAAAGGCAAAGGATTTAATTTTCAAGCTGCTGCTTTGTTACTAAAGGATCAATGATATGGAAACAAAGAGTCAAGATTTGACATGAAATAAATGCACTTCAATAAAACAATGACAATTGTTTGCTACTTAAATCACACCATTTTCATTGGAGCCAGCAACACATGATAGAAAAAGCTCTGTGATCTGATTTAAAAAGTTCAAATTCTGCACCCCTGCTGGCTGACTCTGACTTTCATATTAATTAGCATTTCCTTGAGTACAATTTTCTCATTTCTAACAGCATTTAATAAATTAATAAGTAACAGAAGGTTAGATTAAGGATTAAATGAAAACATGCATGTGAAAACATAGTAGGTACTCAAAAATGTTTCTTTTCATTCATCTTACTCTGGTTATCATTTGTGTCATATTTAAATAAAATTAACTTCTACAAAATTATAGGTTCTCATGTTAAAAAGAATCAATGGTATTTGTTTCTTCCTCATTATGTTGCTGTTATAGAAAAAGTGATATAAAATGTGAGCTCTCGGCTATGTAAATTGTATTTAATATATTTCCATGGGCTTTGGTGAAACTCACTGATCAGAGTTTACATAAAGTCCTGAAATAAATTAATGGAGAAACTCAAGGAAAGACAGAACTTCATCACTGAGGACCTCTGTCACATAGGTAGAGAAACTGGACTTTTTGAGGGGATTCCACTTTTTTTGACAATAGTTGCTTACTAATATAGTCAGATTTTTCAGATGTTTTATCTTCCACTTTTCCCCACTACTGATATGTAATATCACATACATTATGTTAAGCTACTGTTTTAGTTTATATTGTAGTTCTATACTTCATTTTCTGAGGAATTGCCCAATTGTCTTTCACAGTGGCTGCACCATTTTACTTTGCCACCAGCAAAAAATGAGTGTCCCTATTGCTCTGCATCCTCTTTAGCACTTGCTATTTCCCCTTTTAAAAAAAAAAATAACAGTCACTCTAATGGGTGTGAAATGATATTGTATTATGGTTTAGATTTTCATTTCCTGATGGCTCATGATGTTGAGCATCTTTTCATTTGCTTTCTATCTGCAAATTCTTTCAAAGATATGTCTATTCAAGTCTATTGCCCATTTTTGATTGATTTTTGCCCTTTGGTTGTTAAATTGAAGAATTTGTTTTTATATTTGGATATTAAACTTTTATCAGAGTTGTGGTTTCCAGATATTTTCATCCAGTGTGTATATTGTGGCTTTACTTTCATTATAAATTTCTTTGAGGAATAAAATTTTTAATTTTCAAGAGGTTTCATTTATCAAAATAGTTGTTTCAGACAGTTCCTGCCATTTAATAGTTTTTGTGGAAGGTCTGAGTCCTAGAACTCCCTCTATCATCTTCCCATGAAAATAAGCTCTAAATCTTAAGGAAGAAATGCTTAGTCATATTATTTCTATTTATTTCTTCTTTTAATATCAACCATCAAAATCCCTTTTAATAATTTTCTATAACTTATTTCCTGGATTGTAAGATTTTTTATTTATTCATTTTATTGTCTCATTTTCATGGAATTTGCTTTCTTCAGATGTTTCATTCTTTTTGACAGTATTCTAATTTTTCAAGTTGAAATCTTCCTTCTAACACTGTAGTGTTTCTGGTTGTGAACCTGATTTAGTGTACAAATGTAATCACCCTGTCAGTGCCCTTGGTTTAATACATCCTTGGAACTTCCACAAATATATTTCAATAGTAGTACATGTGTAGTAATATACTTATATTTAAAGCATTGATTTCCTCATTGGATATAGATATTATCTATCCCCAAGAATTTTATCTAGAATTTAAAATAATGAGTATCCACCTACATGGATTTAGCATGGGTGTAGATTTCATTTGAATAGTTATCCTATTACTCTTAATTTTTATTTAATTCACCAGCTATGCATGGGTTAGGGATCACTACACACTGTGCAATGCTTTGACCCTTACTTAATGAATTTATTTACAAAATGAGGGATTGACATTAATAAGAAAATTTTGTGATCTGTTGTATAATAACCACAGTAGAACTTCTGCTTCTTTTCAAAATTCTGTGATTCAAGGAATAGCTCTCATTTTATTCCTTGCAATTCCTCTTTCATGAATTTTCCAACAGAAGAAAAAAATGATGCAAACCTGAGAATAACTTTCTGTGGTCCCAAATCTTCCCAAGTAATAATTCACTGTAGAATGTCTTGGAATATATCAGCTTGGGAACAAACACAAAAATATACTTTTAAGGGCAATATTACTAAAAGTTACAAGGGAATCTTCAGCTTTTTCATTCATTTACTATTTTTAGGGTTAGAATCTCTCCAGTTTCATGGGTCACAATACAATCACAAATCATATTCAAGTCAATGTGTCTTCTCTTCAGAGACATCAAGCCTTTTGCAGTCATGGTCTCTGTTTTATTCAACTAATGCTGCCAGAAAATACTGCAAATGGATTGGCTTTTTCAATGGGGTTTTATTAGGTTACAAATCTACAATTCTAAGTCCATGAAGATATCCCTATTAAAGCATGAAGAGTAAGATACCTTCTTTGAGGAAATATTGCTGGCAACAGGGGATGTCACATGGGAAGGCACATGGTGGCATCTGCTGATTCCTCACTCCCAACCTCTTGCTTCAATGGTGGTTTCCAAAAGTCTCTGGGTGTTTCTCTCTCAGCTATGCTGAGTTCTCTGCATTTCATCTGTCTTTTATCCTCACGACCCACCTTGGCTGTGCTAGGTCACATCTCCAGGGAAACAACCTAATCAAAAGGTCCCACCCTAAAATAAGTCTGCCCCAGCAGGGATAGATAAAGAGAAGATGACCTTTTAGGGGGTTACAGAAGAGTCTCAAAACAGCACAGTTACCTTATACTAAAACCATTAGTGTGATAGACACCAGTAACAGTTCTTGATGGAATGAGGAATGGATCTGGATGGTCACAGGAGTTTTTTCGCTTTCATGATTATTACAGTATATGAATTTAAATTTAAACTTTGAGCCAGGTGATTTTTGTACTGTGATAGATCCTGGCCAGACCTGTCACCCTCAATTCCTTTCTGGTCATGAAATGTCCAAAAATGGGTCATTGGCACATAGTTAGAAGTGATTGTGCCATTTGATGCCTTTTCACTTTTACCTGAAAATAATATGGCAAGTTGGTCTTAGTAGCATGACAAGATTTTGCAGCCAAAGTCCAGATGACACATTAGAAATTTGTGGCTGGTTATATGAATCTTTTATAGTATCTTAAGATAATTAAGTTGGAGAATTTTATTTTTTAGAGGAATCATAGGTTTAGAGAGAAATCATGCAAATATAACAGACACTCCTTATACCACACTATTATTAACATCATGCATTCATGTGGTACATTTGTTTCAACTGCTGAAATAATATTCTCATAATTGTACTATGAACGATAGTCCATGAGCCACCTTGGGGTTCACTGTGTTATACAGTATTATGGTTTTAAAAACTTTTTATTCTATTAACATATTTACAATCCAAAATTTCCACATTTATACATATTCAAATACATATTTCAGTACTTCTAATTATATTCACAATATTGCACTATCATCACCACGATTCATCTCTAAATTTTTCTATTACCCCACATAGGTATTCTCTATAATTTAATTTTTATTTCCCCAATCTCTACTCTCAATCCCAAACCCTGGTAAACTAAATTCTAATTTCTCACTCTGTGACTTTGTTTACCCTAATTATTTTATATCAGTGAAATCATACATCATATAATGTATGATGGTGATGCTACCACTTTGTTTCAATAACTCAATACATTCATTTTACAATGGTTCAGCTAGTTCACTCAAGACTTTTTTTCTTGGCCAGACACATCTACTTGTCCTGTGGATGGAGTGCAAGAAAAGCAGCTAGAGCATGTTTTCTTGTCTTGATATCATCATGCATCTTATGGCAAAGAATTTTTTTTTGTTTCAGTCAAAATATTAATGGTGATGATCACACATTATTGTGAATGTAATTAATAGCACTGAATTATATAGTTTAATGTGGTTAAAGTGGGAAACTTTGGGTAGTATATGTTTTCAGAATAAAAATTAAATGTATGCATCAGACCATATAACTTTATTGTAGGTGACAGACTATTGTTAATAGTACAAGTCTAGGAATATTCTTTCATGAATTATAACAAATGTAAGACAGTAATATAAAGTGTTAATAATAAGGTGGTATATGGGAAAAAATACCACTAATGTAAACCCTGGTGGACAGTGAACACTACCATCTTAATAATCTTTCATCAATTATATCAAAGGTAACTACTGTTAAAATAAATAGTACAATTACAAAAAAGTGCTAAAAAAAAGAAACTCCATTCAATTGTTTTGGGTATATACCTAGAAGTAGGATCACTGGCTTATATGACAATTCTATATTTAATTTTTTGAGAAACCACCAAACTTCTGTCCATAGTAGTTACACCATTTTATATTCCCACCAACAATCTACCTAGTTCTTATTTCTATTCTACCATTTTTCAGTTGCCTAATCCTTGTTTCAGCACTTCTCCTATTACTTCAACTCTTTAATTATTTCTGGAACTTTGAAAAAATATTTCTATCAGTTCTTGGCTGTTGTTCAAAATTTCTGTGTGAGATGGAGCCCTGGAGCATCTCACTCTACCATTTTGGTAGAACAGAGGGCTTGACAACTTTTTAAATGGAACAACATAAGAGGAAATACAAATAAATTCTTGAACCATTTTCCATGATGAAAATAAAAGTAAGCAGACAAAAGGTTTTAAAGCACAATGTTGATCACATACTGGTAAGGAGGAGTTATAGAGTTGTGCACTTAACTATAAAACTCAAATATGATTCTAAATTTTAAAGATGTTTTCTGATGATGAAACTAACTTGAATGACCTTTAAAATACTGCAGCAAAAAGGTAAGCCAATTCATTCTCCTTTCTCATTTTCATCAGTTCTACTTGACAAGTCCAAATTCATGGTAATTACAAAAGGGTACTGGTAAATCAATGCATCTGCTTTTTGTCTCTGAATGATCTCATAGGAGACAGCTGTACTTACACTGTGCCTATAAAGGATTGCGTTCAGAAAACCTATATAGAAATTTCAAGTACCTTAGGTTACTGTTTTTCTCTCTTCAATTCTCTGATGGTGTATTAAGTTATAATAAAATTCCCTCCCTTTAATTTCTGAGTCAACACAGCTTGAGCTCCTTGACATTCCTTATTAGACATATTTTATTCTTTTTCATGTAAACAGTGGCACTTGACATTGCCTTAAGCAAATACTGAATAGTATGTTTGATATTCTTTAAAAACTGTCAAACCACTTTCCAAAGCATCATTTTATATTTCCATTAAGACTGTATGAAATTTCCATTCCCCCAAATCCCCACCAACATTTGATATCATGAGGCATTGTAATTATAAACATTTTAATTGGTAAGTAGGAGTGTCTCACTGTGGATTAATTTGCATTTCTTTATTGACTAATGATTTTGAGCATTTCTTTTCTGGTACTTATTTGCTATTTTATACATTCTTTGGTAAATAGTGTCTATACATTTTTTGCCTGTTTTAAAAATAAGGTTAACTTTTTTCTTATTGAATTTTGAGAATTCTTTATAAATCTGAATACAAGTTCTTTATCAGGTATATGACCTGTAAATATTTTCTCCCAGTGGCTATTCTTTCATTCTTTTGACAGTGACTTTTGAAAGACAAACTTTATTTCAATAAAGTAGAATTCAGACAGTTCTTCTATGACTCACAGTTTCATGTTGTATCTAGGAAATCTTTACCTGAGCTAAAGTCACAGACATGTTGCCCTATATTTTCTTTCAAAAATTTTATACTTCTAGGTTCCATGTTTAGGGCCATGGTCCATTTTGATTCAATTTTTGTGTACAGTATGGATACTGAAATTCATATTACTGCACATGGTTGTCCAATTTTTCCTGAACCATTTTTGTAAAAGATTCTCCTTTGCAGAACTCTAAGTGTCCCTATATATGTTTATCTATCTGGATTGTTTACATTGTTCCATTTATGTATGTCTATCTTTATTCTAATACAACACTGAATTACAGGAGTTCTGTAATCAGTCATGTGATACTGCAGTGTTAATCTTCTTCAAATTTGCCTTGACAATTCAATTTCTCTTACATATATATATATATATATATATATATATATATATATATATATATATATATATATATATATATTTGGGTCTGTTCATGTTGCCTTGTTCTTTGGTGGACTTCTTTTGTTTATGTCTTTTAAAGACTGTTTCACCTAAGTTGCAAATTTATCAACAAAAGCTTTTCATAATAATGTCTTATAATTCTTTGAAATCTGTTAAATTTATTATGATTTGCATTAATATTGGTAATTTGTGTCTTTTTGTTTCCTAATAAGTCTGGTTTATGATTTATACACATTATTTCTCAATGAATCAGATTTTCAATTAATTGATTTATCTGTTCTTTATTTTACAATTTGTAATTTGACCTTATTATTTTTTCATCTTCTACTTATTTGGGTTGAATTTACTTTCCTTCTCATTTCTTAAGGTACTGACTGATATCATTTACTTGAGACTTTGCTTCTTTTCTTTATTAGGCATTTAGACCTATGGATATTCCTAAAGTTCTGTTTTAGTAAAATCCTCAAATTTTGATATATTGTATTTACATTTTTTGAAGTTTCACAATTTGAGTTTGGTTATTATTTTTTGTAGTCCTCTTTTAAAAATATTTTTATTGAGAAATATCCACATGCATACAGTCCAACCATATTATGCAATAATGGCTCACAATATTATTACATTGCTGTGTGTTCATCATCATGGTCATGTTTAGAATATTTGGATCACTCCAAAAAAAGAAATAAAGAGGAAAAAAATGTCAGACATCCCATATCACTTAGTGCTTCCTCTCATGGAACCACATTATTTCAATCTACTCAATTTTTAACTTTTTTTTTACTCATCTGTCTATACCATTGATAAATGAGCATCAGAAACAAAGTTTTAACAATCACACAGCCACATTATAAATGCCGTATTATTATACAATCCTCAAGAACCAGGGCTATTGGAACACAGTTCAGCAGTTTCAGCTACTTCCCTCAAGCCACTCCAATACACCATAAACTAAAAAGGAACAGCTATACAATGTGTAAGAATAACCTCCAGGTTAATCTCTCAACTTTGTTTGAAATCTCACGGCCACTCCAACTTTATTTTTTCTCATTTCTCTCTTCCTCATTTTGGTCAAGAAGGCTTTCTCATTACCATGATGCTGTGTTCTGGCTCAATCCCAGGAGTCAGGTCCTACATTGCCAGGGAGAGTAACGCATAGGGAGGCGAGTGCAGTGAGTTCACCTGTCAAATTGGCTTAGAGAGACAGGTCACATCTGAGCAACAAAAAGGTTTACTGGGAGTGACTCTTAGGCATAATTTTCAGAAGGCTTAGCTTTTCCTTTCTAGGAATAATCTTCATATGAGTCTATTGAATTGGTTGTCGTGACTGCTTGCAAACAAATCAGGAATTCCTGAGATGGGGAAGTTGAATATTT
>PVIY010055080.1:0-13910 GCA_004026745.1 Myrmecophaga tridactyla | reverse complement strand
ACAGCCACGAAAACCCCCGTTTTGTCCCCTTTCCTCTTTTTCGGTTAGCCCAATAAGCGACTTCTGACTTGCCCAGTTTCGCGTGAGCTGGGGGCCTATTTTTAGTAATCAGAATTTGTTTATTAATGCCACAATTGGCGCTTGGTTGGACTCAGTCCCTGCTACTGTTAGTCTCTTTCCTTTCCCTCCGAGAAGCCGACTATGGGGGAGGTGCGCCGGGCGCCGGGCGCCGCGGTTTGGGGAACTTACTATTCCGGAGACTTGCAGTCGGTCTAGCTGCTCCAGACCTGGGCACGCTGTGTGTCCGGTCACTATCGTGGTTCCAGGAGCTGTTCTGTACTGTTTCTGGTTATCTAGTAGTTGTTCTGGAGGACGAACTAAAACGCGCACATTGCTAAGCCGCCATCTTGGCCCTGCCCCGCCAATATCTTCTTTTTTAACACAAATTTTATTGAGATATATTCAAACACTATATAATCTATGCAAAGTATATAATCAGTGTCTCACAGTATCATCACGTAGTTGTGAAATCATCATCACAATCAATTTTAGAACATTTTCATTACTCCAAAAAGAAAAAACAATTGTGCATAAAAAAGAAGCCCCCAAACACCCCATATCCTTTATGCCCCCTAATACTGACTTCTAGTTTTGGTGTGGTACATTTGTTCCCATTGCTGAAAGAATATTAAGATACTACTGTTAACTATAGTCCACAGTTTGCAGTAACTCTTTGTAATAATGTTGTACATTTGTACTAGTTCATCAAAGAACTTATGTTCATAGATATCATACACTGTGTTATACAATCCCATATGTTAACTTCTAGCATTCCTTCTGGTGACATACATGACTCTAAACAACCCCTTTCAACCATATTCACCTACAATTCAGCAGTATAACTTATACTCCCAATTATGAACTCCTGTCAACTCTATCCATTTCCGAACATTTAAATTCAGCCTTGATAAAAATTCTCCCCATTCTCTAGCCTCATTCTATCTCTTTGTTACCTATATTCTAAGTTTTATGAATGAGTTTACATATTTGTGCGTTCATATTAGTGAAATCATACAATATTTGTCCTTTTGTGTCTGATATTTCACTCAGCATTATGTCCTCGAGATTCATCCATGTCGCATGCTTCAGGACCTCATTCCCTCTTACTGCTGAGTGATAATCCATTGTATGTATATACATTTTGTTTATCCATTCATTGGTTGATGGACACTTGGATTGTTTTCATCTTTTGGCAGTTGTGAATAATGCTGCGATGAAAATTGATGTGCAAATGTCTGTTCATGTCCTTTTCAGTTCTTTTGAATATATACCAAGTAGCAGAATTGCTGGATCATAGGGCAATTCGATATTTAGTTTTCTGAGGACCCTCAAGCTACTTTCCATAGTGGCTGTTCCATTTTACTTACCTATCAGCAGTAAATAAGTGTTTCTATTTCTCCACATCTTCTTCAGTGCTTATAGTTTCCTGCTTGTTTAATAGCAGACATTCTAATGGGTGTGAGATATCTCATTGTGGTTTTGATTTGCATTTCCCTAATAGTGAAGATGAGCCTCTTTTCATGTGCTTTTTAGTCATTTGTATTTCCTCTGTGGAGAAATGTCTATTCATGTCTTTTGCCCATTTTTTAAATTGGGTTGTTTGTCTTTTTATTGTTGTAGAATTTATTTGCATATTCTGGAAATCTGTTCTAGTTTGCTAGCTGCTGGAATGCAATATACCAGAAATGGAATGGTTTTAACAAGGGGAATTTAGTGAGTTGCTAGTTTACAGTCCTAAGGCTGAGAAAATGTCCCAATCAAAACAAGTCTATAGAAATGTCCAATTTAAGGCATCCGGGGAAAGATACCTTGGTTCAAGAAGGCCGATGAAGTTCAAGGCTTCTCTCTCAAGTGAGAAGGCACATGGTGAACACAGTCGGGGCTTCTCTCTCAGCTGGAAGGGCACATGGCGGACTTAGCGTCATCTGCTAGCTTTCTCTCCTGGCTTCCGGTTTCATGAAGCTCCCCGGGAGGTGTTTTCCTTCTTCATCTCCAAAGGTCTCTGGCTGGTGGGCTCTCTGCTTCATGGTGTTGCAGCATTCTCTGCTCTCTCTGAATCTCAACTCCCATTCTCCAAAACGTTTCCTCTTTTATAGGACTCCAATAAACCAATCAAGACCTACCCAAATGGGTGGAGACATATCATCACTTAATCCAGTTTAACAACCACTCTTGACTAAATCACATCATCCAGGGAGACGATTCAATCACAGTTTCAAACATACAGTATTGAACAGGGTTTATTCTACTTTTATGAAATGGGATTTTGATTAAAACTTGGCTTTTCTAGGGGGCATACATCCTTTCAAACCAGCACAATATCAAACTCTTATCAGATATGTGGTTTCCAAATATTTTTTTCCCATTGAGTTGGCTATCTTTTTATCCTTTTGACAAAGTCATTTGAAGCACAGAAGTATTCAGTTTAAGGAGGTCTCATTTTTCTATTTTTTCCTTCAATATTTATGCTTTGGATGTAAGGTCTAAGAAACTACCACTTATCACTAGATCATGATAAGTTCCACTGATTTCTGACTTTTTGCTTCTCTAATGCCTTTCTCTCTGTGACCTTTTCTGTAAGGTCTCCAGTAATACAATGAAGACCCATCCTGGTTCAGATGACTGCACCTTAACTAAGAATAACACCTTTAAAAGGTCTATTTACAGTGAATTCATACCCACATGTTTTTTTTCTGGGTTACATGCCTTAATCTACTGCAAGTGCTCTTAGCACCGTTGTTGAAAATCAATTGACCGTAGATGTATGGGTTTGTTTATGGACTTTCGATTCTGTTCCATTGGTCTGCATGTCTGTCCTTGAGTCATTACTATACTGTCTTGATTACCATTGCTTTGTAGTAAAGTTTTGAAACCAAGAAATACGAGTCCACCTACTTGTTTTTCTTTTTCAAGATTGTTTTGACTATTCTGGGTCTCTTGCAATTCTATATATGAGTTTTAGAATCAGCTTGGCAATTTCTACAGAGAAGTCAGTTGGAATTCTGATAGGGATTGCATTGAATCTGTAGGTCTATTTGGGGCAAATTACTATTTTAACAATATTACGTCTTTTAAGCCATGAAGATGGGATGAAGGGTTTTTCAGTTTATTTATATCTTCTTTACTGTGTCATCAATGTTTTGTACTTCTTTTGTTAAATTTACTCCTAAGTAGTTTATTTTTTTTGATGCCATTGTAAAAGTACTGATTTCCTTAATTTCATTTTTGAATGGTTCATTGCAAGTGTATAGAAATACATTTAGTATATGGAAATTAAAGGGGAATGGAAAGACAAATGCAATTGACTTTTGTATTTTGATCTTGTTTTCTGCAGCTTTGCTGAATTTGGTTATAAGTTCTAATGATTTTTTTGGTGGATTCCTTAGAATTTTCTATGTACAAAATCAAGTCATCTGTAAATATAGATTATTTTACTTCTTCCTTTCCAATATGGAAGCTTTTTATTTATTTTTCTTCCCTAATTGCCCTGGTTAGAACATCTAGTACAATGTTGAAAAGAAATGCTAAGAGTGGATATCCTTGTCTTGTTCCTAATCTTAGGGGGAGAGCATTAAATAAGTCTTTCACCATGTTAGATTTTGTCAAATGCTTTTCCTGAATCTATTGAGATGATCATATAATTTTGTTTTTATTCTATTATAATATATGAATTAATTGATTTTCAAATGTTAAACCACCATTGCAATACTATGATAAATCCCATTTGGTCTTGATGCATAATTCTTTTTATATGTTGCTGGATTTGTTTTGGTAGTATTTTGTTGAAGATTTTTGTATGAGTATTCCTAAGTGATATTATTCATAAGTTTTATTTTCTTGAGATGTCTTTGTCTAGTTTTGGTATCAGGGAAAGACTGGATTCATAAAATGACTTGGGAAGTGTTCCTTCCCACTCTATTTTTTTGCAAGTTAGTGAATAATTGGTATTTCTCCTTTAAATGTTTGCGAGAACTCAGAAGTGAAGCCATCTGGGCCTGGACTTTGCAGATAGTTTTTTTTTTTTTCCCATATGCTATATGGTGGGGGTCACAATTCATTCCTTTTTCTATCTGAATATACTGTTTTTGCAGTGGGTAGTTTTTGATTATTAATTCAATCTCTTCATTTATTATAGATGTGTTCAAATTTTTTATTTCTTCTAGATCAGTTTTGGTAGTATGTGTATGTCTAGGAATTTGTCCATTTCATATAAGGTATCTAATATTTTGGCATACAATTGTTTACTATATTCTTTTACAATTCTTCTTATTTCTGCAAGGGCAGTAACATCCCTCTTTCGTTTCTTTTTAAATTGTTATTACTATTTTTTAAAATTAAGAACCTCTTCACCATCAGTTTATCACCAGTTTTGCAAATGAACTTGCACCAAAGAATTCAGATACACTCAGTGTTTATAGGATCTTGGTTTAGGCTGGTTTTTTTAAATCTGTTTTTTAAAAAAATATTTTTATTGAGAAATCTTCACACACACACAATCCATACATGGTGTACACACGATGGCTCATGATATCATCACATAACCATGCACTCATCACCATGATCACCTCTAGAACATCTGCATCACTCCAGAAAAAGAAACAAAAAGAAAAAACTCATACATCCCATCCCCCATTCCACCCCCCATTGACCACTAAGCATCTCAACCCACCCAATTTCTTTTACGTCCCCCATCCTCCCCACTATTTATTTATTTATTTATTTTATCCATATTATTTTGCTCATCTCTCTACACCCTGGATAAAAGAAGCACCAGACACAAGGCCCCCACAACCACACAGTCACACCATAAAAGCTATGTTGCTACACAGTAGTCCTCAAGAATCAAGGCCACTGGAACACAGCCCAACAGCCTCAGACACTTCCCTTCAGCTATTCCCATACACCGCAAACCATAAAGGGATATCCATATAATACATAAGAACAACCTCCAGGATATCCTCTCAACTCTATTTGAAATCTCTCAGCCACTGAAACTTTATTTTGTCTCATTTCTCTCTTCCCCTTTTTAGTCAAGAAGGCTTTCTCAATCCCATGATGCTAGGTCCCAGCTTAGCCTGTGTTCTGTCCCATGTTGCCATTGAGATTTACACCCCTGGGAGTCATATCCCATATAGTGGGGAGGGCTGTGAGTTTACCTGCAGAGTTGGCTTAGAGAGAGAGGACACATCTGAGCAACAAAAGAGGTTCTCTGGGGGTGACTCTTAGGAACAATTGTAAGTACTTAGCTTATTGTTTGCAGGAATGTTTCATAGGAGTGAGCCTCAAGATTGAGGTCCTCGCCCATCAATTTGATTGTCCCCACTGCCCCCGAGAACAACAGGAATTCCCTAAATGGGAAAGTTGAATACTTTCTTCACAGTCCTTCAAGGGGACCCTGCAAACACTATTTTATCCACTGTCTAGACTACTCTAGGAAAAATCAGATCATCACACCCACCTGGACAAATCAATAAGATTTCACACTCTACTCAAGGCTCCATGTACTTATGGTGCCCAACCAAACTGATCACACAGGTTAAATTAGGTAATGTGCTACCGAAAATACAAATTCCACACCAAATAAACATCTCTTCCCTTGATCTTGCATAAAGGCCGAAGCTCGAAAATATGGGCCAAATCATCCTTTACCTGGCACTCTGATCTACCCTAGTCCCATCCAGATCAGCCTCATCCAAATACCCAGACAAAGCCTGACCACTCCTCCAGCCTTTCCAACAGTTGTTGAATGGGGCAGTGCCGACTCTCACAGCCTCAGGGATAGAACTCCGAGTCTCAGGCCACACAGACATCTGATGCTTCAGGGGAACTACCAGGCTATATACAAATAGCTCGGTATCTCAGAATCCAGAAACACCAGCCACAACTCCCGACCACATGTGACTGCTGCAAGAGCGTACAACCCAGGACCCTCCACAATAGGCCCCAACCGAACAACCCATGCTCTCAATCTCAACTCAACAGGTCTGTATATTCCAGCTAGTCCATATGAGTGAGGCATGACAACACTTGTCCCATTGTTTCTGCCATTCCATTCAATAAACTGTCCCCAAATTTCCTTCACCTAATTGCATGCCTCACAACTTCATTCCTTCTTACAGGTGCTCAGTAGTCCGTTGTATGCAAACACCCCAGTTCCCCCTTTTATTCCTCAGTTGTTGTATCCTTAGACCACCTCCATCCATTGTGAATGGGGAACACTGCTGCCATAAATACCAGTGTATAATGTCCTTTCATGTTCCCAGTCTCAGTTCCTCCAAAATACATACCTAGCAATGGGATCGCAAGATTGTATGGCAACCCCACTCCTAGCCTCCTGTGGAACCACCACAATGACATCCAGATACTGTACCTCTCAGCTTCCCTACCAGCAGTGAATAGGTACATCTCTTTCTCCACATTTTCTCTAGCACTTGTTTCTCACTGTTCATTTTTAACCAATTTTATTTGTACACTATACAATCCAACTTAAGTAAATAGACATGCCTTCACCACCATAATCTGTATGAAGACTACCTTCTCTTCTGCATAGAATCCATACTCCTCCCCCATGCCCCTGTTTGTTGACTTTTAGTTTTGGCGTAATGCCTTTGTTACATTCAGTGGAAGCATATTACAATGTTACTGTTGACTATAGACCCTAGTTTGCATTGATTGTATCTTTTCCTGAATACTATTCATTTTCACCCCCTTGCAATGTTGACATTCATTTGTTCTCCCTCATTCAAAAATGTTTTTATATTTGTAAATTTAATTACCATCATTGTCCACTCTAGGCATTCCTAACTTCTACCATCTCAGTCTTTATCCTCTACCTTTCCTTCTGGTTTCATACGTGCCCCCAGCCCTTCTCCCCCAACTATGCTCACATTCAGCTTTATTTAGTACTTGTGTGCTACCATTAGGTAGTATTGTGCTATCCATTTCTGAAATTTTACTGTCAGTCATGTTCTACGATCTGAATTCCTTCAGCACCAAATGCCCAACCCTAACCCTCTTTCTCTCTCCTGATAACCTGTGTTCTTAACTTTAACTCTCAAAGTTCACTCATTACTATTAGTTCATATTAGTGAGAACATATAGTAGTTATCCTTTTATTTCTGGCTAATTTCACTCAGCATAATGTCCTCAAGGTTCATCTATGTTGTTTTATGCTTCATGACTTTATTCTGTTTTACAGCTGTGTAGTAGTCCATCATATGTTTATGCTGCTGCTTGTTTAGCCACTCGTCCATTGATGGATATTTGGCCTGTTTCCATCACTAGGCAATCATAAATAATGCTGCTTATAAACATTGGTGTGCACATGTCCATTTGTGTCCTTATCTTCAGTTCCTCTGGATATATATACTTGTAAGGGGGCATATGACAATTCTAGACTTAGCTTCCTGGGGAACCACCAAACTGCCTTCTAGAGCAATTGTACCATTTTGCATTTCCACCGACATTGGATGTGTGCCTCTTTTTCTACATCCTCTCCAGCACTTGTCGTTTTCTGTTTTTTTGGTAATGGCCATTTTAGTGGGTGTGAGATGATATCTCATTGTGGTTTTGATTTGCATTTCCCTAATAACCAGTGAAGTTGAGTATCTTTTTATGTGCCTTTTAGCCATTTGTATATCCTCTTCTGAAAAGTGTATGTTCATGTCTTTTGCCCATTTTTAAATTGGGTTGTTTGTCTTTTTGTTATTGAGTTGAAGAATCTCTTTATATATTCTAGATACTAAACCCTTATCTGATATGTGGTTTCCAAATATTGTCTTCCATTGCGTAGGCTGCCTTTTTACTTTCCTGACAAAGTTCTTTGATGCACACAAATATTTAATTTTGAGGAGATCCCGTTTATCTATTTCTTTTTTCAATGCTTGTGCTTTGGGTGTAAGGTCTAGAGAAACCACCTCCTATTACAAGATTTATAAGATATTTCCTTACATTTTCTTCAAACAGTTTTATGGTCTTAATTCTAATGTTTAGATCTTTGATCCATTTTGAGTTGATTTTGGTATAAGGTGTGAGACATGGATCCTCTTTCATTCTTTTATATATGGATATCCAGTTCTTAAAATACCATTTATTGAAGCGGCTGCTCTGTCTCAGGTTGCCTGGAAGGTCTACATCCCTGAGAGTCATGTCTCACATAGAGAGGGGGAGAGCAGTGAGTTTGCTTGTTGTGTTGGCTGAGAGAGAGAGGCCACATCTGAGCACCAAAAGAGGTTCTCTTGGGGGTGAGTTTTAGGTCTAATTTTAAGTAGGCTTAGCCTATCCTTTGCGGAGTTAAGTTTCATATGAACAAACCCCAAGATTGAGGCTCAGCCAATTGGCTTGGTTGTCCCCACTGCTTGTAAGAATATCAGGAATTCTCCACTTGGGGAAGTTGAATTTTCCCCCTTTCTCACCATACCCACAAGAGACTTTGCAAATACTTTTTTATTCACTGTTCAAATCACTCTGGGATTTATCGAGGCGTCACTCTGGACAAACCTACAAAATCTCATGCCCTACTCAAGGTTCCATGTACTTATGGTGTTCAGTTAAGCTGTCCACATAAGTTATAATAGGAAAATACGCTAGTCAAAATAAAAATTTTCTATCAAATAAACATTTTTTTGCTTTAGTGTCACACATAAGTTAAAGTCTTAAAATATTAATTACCATCTATTTTCAACACCCTGCATTATTGACATTCCTTTGTTCTTCCTCATGCAAAACATTTTAAAATTTGTACATTTAGTCACTATCATTATACACTCTAGGCATTCCTAGATTATACCATCTCTGTCTTTATTGTCTATCTTTCCTTCTGACTTCATTTGTGCTCCCAGGCCTCCTCCTGCTATCATTCTCACATTCAGCTTCATTCAGTGTTCTAACATTATTGTATTACAGTTAGGTAGTATTGTGCTATCCATTTCTAAATTTTTACATTCAGTGCCGTTGCACAATCTGTATCCCTTCAGTTCCAATTACCCAATATCTATCTTATTTCTATCTCCTGATGACCTCTGTTCTTAACTGAAATTTTCCAAGTCCATTCATTAATGTAGTTCATATCAATGAAACCATACAGTATTTGTCCTTTTGTTTCTGGCTAATCTCACTCAGCATAATGTCTTTAAGGTCCATCCATGTTGTTACATTCTTCATAACTTTATTCTGTCTTACAGGTGCATAATTTCCATTGTATGTATATACCATAGCTTGTTTAGCTACCTGTCTGTTGATGGACATTTGGGCTGTTTCCATCTCTTGGCAATTGTAAATAATGCTGCTATAAACATTGGTGTGCAAATGTCCATTTGTGTCCTTGCTCTCGTGTCCTCTGAGTAGATACCCAGCAATGTAGCTTCCTGAGGATAATTTCCTCCATTAGTTTTTCTCCTCCTTTTCCCTCCTCTTCTCCTTCTGGGACACCCACAACACGTATATTCATGTGTTTCATATTGTCATTCAATTCCCTGAGTCCCTGCTCATATTTTTCCATTCTTTTCCCTATTTTCTTTTGCTTGTCAGATTTTTCAGATGTTCCGTCCTCCAGTTCACTAATTCTGTCTTCTGCCTCTTGAAATCTGACATTGTAGGTTTCCATTGTCTTTTTCATCTCTTCTACACTGTGCCTTTCATTCCCGTAAGTTCTGTGATTTGTTTTTTCAGACTTTTGATTTCTTCTTTTTATTCATTCCTTTCCTTCTTTGTATCCTCCCTCAATTCATTGATTTGGTTTTTGATGAGGCTTTCCATGTCTGTTCAAACATTCTGAATTAATTGTTTCAACTCCTGTATATCATTTGAATTGTTGGTTTGTTCCTTTGACTAGGCCATATCTTCAATTTTCCTAGCATGATTCGTTATTTTTTTGCTGGCATCTAGGCATTTAATTACCTTAATTAGTTTATTCTGGAGATTGTTTTCACTTTTTTTACCTAGGATTTTCTTGCTGGGTGACTTTGTTGTCTATCTGTTCTTTGACATTCAGTTCAGCTTTTTCTGGATCTCTAGCTTAGGTTTTGTTTAACAGAAGAGAATTTTTCAGTTCTTGTTTCTTGCCCTGCCTGTATATGCCTTTTTTCCCCCCTTAGGAGGGTCTACGTAGGTATTATAGACCCCAGCCAGGTTTTTGCAGACCAAACTGGCCTCCTCTCAGGAGGAAAGAGTCATCTGTGTCAGTTTTCCCTGAGGGTGAGACCCAGCAGTTTGAAAGACTTTCCTATGAAGCCTCTGGTCTCTGTTGTTCTTATCCTGCCTGGTATGTGGCACTTGTCTGCGGCAGGTCCCACCAGCATAAGATGATGTGGTACTTTTAACTTTGGCAGACTCTTCCTGCTGGGGACGTGGTGAAAACAGAGGAGAGGTTGTAGGCTGGTTTTAATGGCTTCAAATTACCAAGTCCTGGTTTCTGAATTCCTTGAGGGAGGGATTCCACCTCAATTGGGCTTCAGCCCTCCCCTTGGGAAGGCACAGCCTCCATACAAGCCCTCAAACGAGCTTGTTTCTGCCTATGTCTGTAGCAGTTGCAGCCTGAGAAGCCCTGCCGCTGTATCCAAAGGCAGCCAAGCCTCTGTAGAAACACAGCCACAAAAACCTCTGTTTCTCTTTTTTTTTTTTCTTTTTCCGTCAGTCCTGCCCCCTTGGTGCCAGGGCAAAAATGAGCGACATCCGCTTTGACGAGGTTCACCTGAGCTGGGACTCTGCGTTTTTCCTTTCCTGCCCCGTATTTGGTGCTTTTCTGCTTACATGTCCCACCAGCATAAGGTGATGTGGTACCTTTAACTTCAGCAGACTCCCCTTGCTGGGGGTATGGTTGAGATAGAGTAGAGGTTGTAGGCTGGCTTTAATTGCTTCACTTTTCCAGACCCCGGGGTCTGAATTCCTTGAGGGAGGATCACCCCTCTTTGGTGGGAGGCACAGGCTCCAGACAAACATTGAAACAAGCTTAATTCTGCCTATGCCTTGGGCATTTGGAGCCTGAGAAGCCTTGAAGCTGTATCCAGAGAGCAGTCAAGCCATAGAGACACAGCTACAAAAAAGAAAGAGAAAAATCCTTTTCAGAGCAGAACCCCCATTCCTCCTTGGGTTTGCCAATCAAAGCTTAAGTTGGTAGGTTGCTTTGTGTATCTTCAGGTCCTATGTGCCCCTTCCTTTCCTTCAGGGTCCAGACCCTTTCAAGTATTATGTGCTATCCGATCCAAAAAATCTCTGTTTCTTTTTTCTTTTTCCATCAGTCCTGCCCCTCTGCACTGGGGCAAAAACCAGCAACCTCGGCTTTGACTGGAGGTTCAGCTGAGCTGGGGGCCTGTTTTTAGCAGTCAGAATTTGTTAATTAATTCCACAATTGAAGCTTGGCTGTGCTCAGCCCCTGCTGCTAGTAAAGTCTCTTTCCTTGCCCTTCTGGGAAGTAGCCTGTGGGGGAGGGGTGCCGGCCACCAGAGTTTGGGGAACTCACAGTTCTGGATGGGTTTGCAGCTGGTCCAGCTGCTCCAGACTGGGGTATGTTGTGTGTCCTGTCACTGATGTGGCCCGAGCAGTTGTTCTGTACTGTTCCTGGCTATTTACTAGCTGCTCTGGAGGACGAACTAAATCCTATACCTTGCTAAGCTGCCCTCTTGGCCCTCTCAGCTGGCCTACTTCTGATTCTGACCCTCACTCCTGGATCCTATATGCTCTACCTCCTAATCTTACCCCTTCTTGACCAGTAAAGTCCCTTTTATCTACATAGCTGAGCAATGGGAAGAGTAAATCCTTTCAGGATGGTTCCCTAAAGAAGGCTGCAGAGTGGAAATGCTGAGTCCCAGATGTCACCTATTCTCTGTTGGCCCCCAGTGATGGCAGGAGGCCCCAAGAGGGCCCAGAGCTCTCAAGTCGCCCAGCCTTTCATTAGTGAAGGAGGGACAGGGATCAGCTGGGGAGAGAATCCCTGGGCAGTTTTACCTCTTAGGCTTTCCTTCCCATAATTTCCATCATCTCAGAAGACTGGGTAGTATAGCAGAAGAGCACTGGGAAGGAGCAAGGACATAGATCCAGGCCCAGCTGTGCTCCTTACAGTCTGTGGATGGAGCCACTCCTTTCCACTCTCCCTAGTGTTTGAGGACCAAATAGATGGAGAGTGGGATATTGCTTCTAAGGGTATAAGGCCTAGTTGTGTATGGGCGCCTCCCCTTCTGAGAAGGACCCAAGGGAGACTATTCACCCACGTGTGGTTGGGAGTCTAGATGATGACCACTGGGACTAGAATGCCCAACTTTATTCCAGCAGCACTTTCCAAAATTATCATGGAAAATGTTTGGGTTTTAGGGGGTATGCTGGTGTGAAAGTATTATGTACCCCAGAAAAGCCATGTTTTAATCCTGATCCAATCTTATGGAGGCAGCTGTTTCTTTGAATCCTAATTCAATATTGTAGGTGGAAACTTTTGATCAGATTATCTCCACAGAGATTGGACGTGTCCAATTGTGGGTGTGATCTTTCGATTAGATAGAGATGTGATTCCAGCTGTTCTTGATTAGTTGGTGGTCTTGATTAGTTTACTGGAATCCTTTAAAAGAAACATTTTGAAGAGAGTCAGAAATGACAGAAACTACAAAGCCAACAGAGAGAGCGGAGACACAGATGCCATCACTTGAAGAACAGAGACATGGATGTTTGGAGTTTCTTGGAGCCCAGCAGATGACACCATGAGATGTTAAATAAACCAGAACCTAGAGAGAGTGAAGAGAAGCCAAGAGATAAAAGCCATCCCTGGAGAAGCAAAGTGAGGATCCCGCACAGAAACAGAGACTGAAAACAAAAGAACCTGGGAGCAAAGGACCAGCAAGGGGCCAGCGTGCCTTCTGAACTGACAGAGGTGTTCCAGATGCATTGGCCTTTCTTGAATTAAGGTATCTGTCCCTAGATGCCTTAGTTTGGATATTTCCATAGTCTTTAGAACTGTAAATTTGTAACTTACTAAATTTCCCTTTATCAAAGCTGTTCCATTTCTGGTATACTGCATTCCAGCAGCTTTCAAACTAGAACAGGGGGCAAGGTGTAGCGTGCAAAAGGAACATCCTGATTGTGCCCTTCTTCATTGTGCTTACTCAATGCATCCATGACATGGTCTGCATATTGATCTGTGCTTCCCACAGGGCCCAGGTACCTCACCAGGTCTGTTGCAATGCTTACCACTCACTCACCTTAATCCTGCATGGCTCTAGCTGGTTTGAGGGCTGACAAGGAAAAGGCTGGGAAGGAAAAGGCTGGGAAGGCAGCTGGTAATGGGAGACCTGGTATGGCACATGGAATTGGTGAATCCTATGCAGCTATGAGGGTCACATTTTAGAATACTTAATGATTTGGAATATGCTTATGACAAAAATTTTTTTTTAATTCCTTTAAAAATGACACACAATGACAACTATAAAAATTAAGAATGCATCTTTGAGATTTATTTTTCCATGCCTATATGCTATATATGCACAGAGGTGTGGTTTTGGTTTTCATATGAAACTGGAAGCATTTGATGCCTTTGTTCAGCTGCTTGCTTATTTTGTCTTTTTCTTAACCTGGCAATGTATTGTGGACTTTTCCTTTCAGTTCATATAACTCTTCCACTTCATTGTTTTTAATAGCTTCATATAGGGGCTGATCTAGGTTTTTTGGAAATGAAATTTACACAATTTTGGAGATACCCTTTAAGAAAAATAATACAAAATTATGAATACAAAATTAGGTATAAACATGAACACTTATTTATAATGAGAAAATGAATGATAATCTGTTTTCAAATTAGAACACCTAATACTTGCAATAGTTACCACACATTCCTGATTCCTCTGAGGCCCTGGAGAAAGCCTTGAAAG
>PVIY010055079.1:0-14519 GCA_004026745.1 Myrmecophaga tridactyla | reverse complement strand
TTTTTTTTTTAATTTGCATATGGGCAGGAGGCACCAGGGATCGAACTCCAGAACTCCAGCACAGCAGGTCGGAGCTCTGCCTGCTGAGCCACGGCAGCCGCCCTCTTTTCATTTCTTTAACACTATGGTTCTCTTGTTCTTTGTCCTGTTCTCTATGCCACGGTCCAGAAAGTGTCACCATGCAGGAAGTCAGGGCAAATGTCAAGCTCACCTCCTTTGTTTACCTTCTCTCAGGAATCACAGTCCTGCACTGTTCCTAATAATACTCCTGTAAACAATCATTTCAAATACTTTATCT
The DNA here is from genome assembly GCA_004026745.1 of Myrmecophaga tridactyla. Lineage (NCBI taxonomy): Eukaryota > Metazoa > Chordata > Mammalia > Pilosa > Myrmecophagidae > Myrmecophaga > Myrmecophaga tridactyla. Next base: position 14,221 of record PVIY010055079.1, on the reverse strand, counting down.
GTAGTTGTTAATGACAGAAGGACTACTATTTCATGTCTGAGAATAGAAAATAAATTATCTTTCAATATTAATGACTTTGCTTTGACTGTTGAAAGAATGACGTGCTTTCTTTCATCTCTTTCTTTCTTTTTTTTTTTTGTTTAGCTCAATTTGTACCTGAAAGAATATAGACCTAGAGGTGCTATTATCCATCTTGCTGCCACATCAAGTTTGAAAATAACACAGAATGGCAGAGAATAGAGCCAAAAGTTAAATAGAGTCTATGACTTGATGAAATAATTGAACTAAACTCTACATAACTTAGTATATGTGACCTATTAAATTACTGCATTGTCTCAGGCATGTTTTACTCTCTCTCTCTCTATCTATATAGAATATATATGTATATACAGACAGAGAGACAGAGAGATAAATATATATGTACCTCTCTCTCTCTCTCTCTCTCTCTCTCTCTCTCTCTCTCTATATATATATATATATATATATATATATATGGTAACTTGTAACCCAAATAATAGTGATATATCTTTCAAAAGTCAACTTTTCCTACTACCACTATATGTTGCATTTTACAATTTTAATTAAAATCTCATTTGAGTATGTACCACAGGATCATTGAGTGCTGTGATAGTTGTTAGTATTGTTTACCATACTAAGATAAATTATTTTGATTCAGTGTGGCAATTTGTATCACATTTGACCTTATAAAAAGTATTATTCAACTCTATACAGATGGGCATCAGTTTCTAAAATGGCTATAAAGCAATTATCAGAGAAGCTGCAATTTAATATATAAGAAAATTTCTAATACACTTTCCCAATCAAATTATAAATGTTAATATATTGTTTTATCTTAGATTAGCATCAGTGATTAAAATAAATTTTAGATGAGATAGCAACACTTGAACCCTCTATTATGTTATCATTATTAACTTTAGTTTCATGTATGTATATAAACATTTATATATAAATGTTTACTAGAATTACAATGTGAAATTCCAGAAGTCTCTTGTTTGGTGGATAGATAAGCATTTCAAATCACAGATTTCAAATGGAAAATATTGAGCATCAAAAAGGTATTTGATATATGGCTTTTTTCTTAGATTGACATAGTTTGGAAGGATGCATTTAAAGTTATAATATTTAATATTGTGAATCATTTGCTCTATAATGCAAATCTGATGTAGAAATGCAAAGTAACATGAACTTTTCATGGCAAATATACCAAGGAAGAAATGCCGTTAGTCTGTGTACCCGTTTAGGGCTCTTAGAATGTTCAAAGGAAAAGAAAAAGGCAGGCCAAAGATGAGAAAAGACCAGGCTTCACTAGAAATGAAAAATATCTTATTCAGTAGAAACATATTCAATACATCGTCTATGTAAGGCACAAGAGGCAGAAATAGGTTATTGAAATACATATGAATATAAATTGTATATTAGTTAGAAAGCTACCAAAAATTGTTTATGTAGTGAACACTTCGTTACCCTTCGATTTTCTGTTCCCTATTTAGTTATTTACTTCTTACAATTCCTAGCTAAGGTGCTTTCTTGGGCGCCCTCAAGATGACATATGCCACACTATCTGAAAATAATTTTAAAATTGACTCAGTCTTTCTTTCTCATTTATTAAAAGAGTATAGAAGAGAACTTATGAATTTTGTCCTTCCTTCAGAGCCAATAATTAACTACTGTTTCCCCTGAAGTTAGAAAGCAAGCAAGAAAGCAACCTTTCATAACAGATATGCAGATTTCAGCCATTAAAAATCAAAAAGACATAAGAAATAATAAGAAAAGATTTATTTTCAAATCAGCCTCCTGATAAGTTTGGCATGAAAAATAATTGAAACAGCACCACTACAGCAGCATGTTCATTATAGCAAAATGCAGGTTTGTGTGATAATAAAATGTGCTTATAGAATCACCTTTAGGTAAACATATTTTATTTTCTATACCTATCAGAAATGGGGTTAGAATTTTTTTAGGGATAATTTGGCATTAAAATGTTTCTGATTTATGTATGGACTTCCTATAGCACTGTATACTGAACTAATAATTCTTTCTTTGAAAACTAGAAGCTTTTTATTTATTCAGTCAGAAAATATTTGAATGCCTACTCTGTGCCAAATGCTATTATTCCTTTATAACAAAACAGCATAGTACCCATCCTCAGGGAAATTTAGTTTAGTAAGAAAGTCTGATATTTTAAAAAACTGAACAAACAGACAAAAAATTACAAACTATGGAAATGGCTATGAGAAAAATAAACAGTGTTTGACAACAATTTGGTCAGGGAAGGCCTTATACAATCAGGCGGCATTAAAAGACATGAAGTTGCCACGAGGGCAACAATTGAAAAGTGTTCTGGCAGAGGAAATATCATGTGCAAAGGCCCAGGGTAGGGAGAGCTTGTCTATTTCATAAACCGGAGTCTCCAGACAGAGGGCTTGAGATGAAGGTTCACAGGTAGGGGACTTTTTAAGAGAATGCTCCTAGGAGAAACCAGTATGGGAGTGCCAGAGGCAGGAGAGAGACGTGGAAGAAGCCAGCAAGGGTGTGAATTCCCAATCCCAGTCTCAGCCTGCTCCCTCTGTGGAGCCCTGGGTATAAATTATAATTTATATCCAAACAGATTATATAAATTATATAGCTTTTATCCCAAAAAGAGGCTGTGGACCTGACTATCATCTTCCTAGCAGTCTGTCATTCATTAGTTAAGGGTCTGTCCCAGGGGATTTCCAGTTCTCTAAATTACCAAAAAAGCAAGCAGTATTCCAAAAAAGATCTGCAGGTATAGGAAGTTAGAAGCAAAAGCATGCAGAAGACAGAGGAGGGGTACACAGAAATGGCAAGTGAAATCTGAGGGGACTGTGTAGAGGTCAAGTAGCTTATTAGGAAATGAAAGGAGCCCTCGTGAGAGAGACAGAGATGGGTATAAGCTGAGTGTGGAGAGGTCAAACGGGGTCAACAATTTAGGATTCAGCAGGTTATGGTGTCAAGTTGGCATTGTATTCTACATACAAATGGAAAGCAATACAGAAAAGTGAGATAAACAGATTTATGTTTCAAAATCATCTGTGATTGTTCTGCAGAGTTTGGTTGAGAGAGGGACAAGTAATGGAGTCAGGGCTATTTTAGATCAGGAAAAAGATGATTAGACCTGGATGAGGACCACTGAGGTGAAGGTAGATACAAGTGAACACATCTGAGGGACATTTAGAGATATAAAAGTGGGGGGTTATTCAACTTGGTAATGGATGGGATGGGAGGTCATGTAGAGAAGGAGTTCCTATGAGAGTTTTCAGTGCCACAGTGATAAGTGGAGCTGACCACAGCGAAATGCCATTTGACAAGGGGAAAATAAGCAGGCTAAACTGACTTTGCATTAAACCCCATGTAGTCCAGGATTCTAAAGAGCACAGATCAATTCTGTCAAGTTTACAAAGTCCTAATGATTTAGTTATTTATATAAACATGAATTTAAAAATGAGTATTGGTCATAACTATGTACCAGAATTTTTATGAATACAAAAGAGAATCACATGTCTTTTCCTCAAAGAGCTCATAGCTTACCAAGGAAAACAGGTATGTCTACATATAACCAAAAATAAATTAAAGAAAAAAAAATACAGGTACCCTAAGACCTATAGAGTGTCTCTTAGAACACACGGCCCTTTTTATTTCCCAGCAGTGATTGAATGGACACACACTCCCAAAGGAAAGCAAGGCCCAGGTTTAACTCCTTGAACTCTCCAGTCCCACCTCTAGTATCGGGATTGATTTTTTTCTTTCTCTGTATCACGAGTAGAATTTACCAATAAGAATTCACAATTGACAGTTTCACGATTTGTGAATTAAGGTATTGGTTATCTTCTAAGATTAGGCATGTTCTAGCCGACCCCATCCCTACCCCACAACAAACAAACAAATAAACCTTTGAGCTTGTATTTAAGGAAATTGCAATCTATTTATAATTTTCACACAAAATAGAGGGGTGACAATATTGTGTGAGAAGTGAGGGGGTAATCTCAGGATATACTATATTGTGGAACCATTTAACCCCTGAGGATACTGGTAATAATGCAGTGTGCAATAGTACAATCAGCCAGAGGAAGCTATTTAGTGGACAGGGCACTTTTTTTTTAAGCTTGAAAGAGAAGATGAAGTTTGATTAAAATTAATTTCCTTACTCCATCTTCCTCTTTACAGGAGTGAGAGAAGAGGATTTAAGAGACACAGGTATCAGAGAGAATGGCACCTATAGTACAATTAGGGGTAGGTGGCCCAGGATTTGGGTGAGAATGAGGAGCAAGCTGGAGTTAGGTGACAAGAGATAGAGGTATTTGAGACTAATCATGAAGGATTTCGTGCATCTTGCTAAGGAATTTAGATTTTATCAACAAAGGCAGTGTGATGGTTAAATTTATGTGTGAACTTGGCAAGGGTATGGTGTCCATTTATTTAGTCCAACACTGCCTAATTGTAGCTCTGAAGGTATTTCATAGATGGGTTTATAAAATTGGTTTAGATTACACTGCACAATGTGGGTAAACCTCATCAAATCAGTTGGAGGTCTTAACAGGAAGAACTGAGCGTCTCCGAGAAGGAATTCTGCCTCAAGACTATACCCTCCACTCCCTACCTGTGTTTCCCAAACTAAGGAATTCGGACTGAAGAATTCAACTTCATACTCACTGGAATTTCTGTTCCCTGTTCTCCTCTACAGCTTTGAATTTACCAGTCCCCACAGTCCCTGAAGCTAACTAAGTCCTTATAAGAGGAAAAATCAGGGACCTGGTTTTTCAATGTTCACTTCATTCTTCAATATTCACTTCCTTGGTTGATCACTTAACAACAATCACATTTAAAAAAAAAAAAACCTCCCCCAGATTTATGTGAAAAGATATTCCATGTATATGCATCACTTCAACATATTTGATCTCCTCTTCCAAGAAATGAATGAATGTCAATGACTCTGCCCTTTAGGACCAGGAGAAGCTGACGGAGGGTTTTCCTTAGTGATAGAGTCCTCTCAGTGAACCAACCCTTCTGCAACTTTCTCTGAATGCCCAGTATGCCTCCTATTCATGTTCATGACACTCTTCTTCCAACTTTCTCTCCTTTAAACTTCTTCTTGAGTACCACCCTTGAGAAAGAAAATTTTATTTTCTATGCCCCTCAAAGTCAAAATTAACTGAATAAATATTCTGTGTTAGCAGGTTAATGAAAGAGCAATGAAAAGTTTCTTTGTTCTCTCATCTTTGTATCTGCTAGAAATAAATCCATTTATGCCTCACATTCTAATTGAATCCAGAGTTGTAGAATTTATACACAAAAATAGCAAGCAGGTACAAACCATTTTGATATGTGGTAACTCACTCCAGATGACAGGAAAGGGTTACCTGCTCTACTCATACCCAGTAGCCATAAAAACTAAACTCTATAAGGGCCCAAGTTTCTGTGATTATCTGGGTCTATTAATTCAATTAAATTAATAAAGCAATGAAAATGTTTCCTATATAAAATGATTTCAGCATACTAAGAAAGAAAAGAAAATAAACTTAGCAAGAAAAGAAAAGGAAAGAAATCATGATTCTTAATGTACATAAACGATTTTTGCCCCTTTCCTATTCCTTGAAAGGTCAGAGGAGTCCACTAGTTCAGAATCAATTACCTTCTTTACAGTTAAGTTACAACATCCCAAAGTAAAACAACAAAGGAAAAGATACTATGATTTAGATGGAGATAATCTGTTTTTCATTTTCAGGCATAATTAATACCTATTCTCTGGTGACTTGAGGTTTCTGGTCTGTGTATAGGAATTGGGAAAAGCAGAGGCACAACAACTCGACTCGGGGGCCATCTTCTGTAGGACCTTTAATAGCTTTTTATGACTGTTACTTTTCCTGGGCTGCTACAGCAAATACTGCAGAATCGGTTGGTTTAAACTATGGAAATTTATTGAGTCACAATTTTGAGGCTAAAAAAAGTAAAAAAACTGAGGCATCAGGAAGGCGATATTTTCTCCCCAAAGTCTGTAACATTCTGGCACTAGCTGCCGGTGAACTCGGGGTTCCTTAGTTTGCATCTCTGCCTCGACACCCCCCCCACACACACACACACCCCGCGTTGCGCTCTATCACGGGAGATTGAATTATATATCCCAATTTAAACATGTTAATATTAATCTGTATTCCTGTGGGTGTGAAACCATTGTAAATAAGGTTTACATAGTCTTGAAAATCTTCTTCTGAATTAAGGTGTGGCCAGCTGAATGAGAGGTGGGGGCAGTAGGCCTGGAGTCTTTTTAAAGCCGAAAAGAAAGCCACGGGCAGGAGCCGGAAGTCGGAGCTCAACAGAAGCCGGAAGTCATCGGAAGTCGTCGTGAGGGAAAGGAGAGACCTTCATCAGGCGCGCCAGGCAGAGCTGCAAGTGAAGAAATCCCAGAGGTGGCTATCAAGCCAGCACTAGAATGGTACAGATTTGGGGGAGAAAGGATCAATTTGCTGACACCTGGATTTTGGACTTCTAGCCTTAAAACCGTGAGTCACTAAATTTTCATTATTGAAGACAAACTGTTGTGTGGTAGTTGTCAGGGCAGCCCAGGAAAAGTAAAACAGTGACAGAAGCAGAAATTGGTTTGTAATACAAAGCACCTGTTGTTCTTTGCATATCATCATGGAAATTCTCAGTGTACACCAACAGGTTATTCTTGAGGAACTCGGGAGGTCAGCCCGGCCCTAGACGATGCCAGATACCGGGAGGCAAATTTTCTTCTAAAGGTGAGGTGGGCATGGTGCATAAAAATATATGCCAAATCATAATGCCAGACGTCTGGGTGTTTGGAAATATCGAACTCATTGCCTCGCTTTTAATGAGTTTTTGTTTTGGGTAGATATAGTCATAGACTCTTTATCTCTAAAAGCAATGCCATGATTTATGTTTTCTTTATTACAATTCAAAACTAATCAACATAGACAATACCATTAAATCACTGCTTCTTTAACTTTAAAAGTGTATTTAAGCAACTGGAGGGCTTGTTAATAAGCTTTCTGCTCAGTGTGCCCTGACTCTGCACTTCTAACAAGCTTCTTGTGGTGTTATTGCAGTTGATCCTCAGAATTCGCTTTGTGTGGCAAGGGGCTGTCCAATATGACATCTGCTAGGCACCTGCGGCTATTTAAATTTAAACTGAATCTAGATTGAATTAGATAAGATTAAAAGTTCAGTGTCTCAGTACCACTAGTCACATTTCGAATGCTCGGTTGCCAAAGGGAGTGCAACTAGAGAACATTTCCATCATTGCACAAAGTTCTGTTGGATGGTACTGCTCTAGATGCATTATTACCTAACTTTGTTTAAAATTATTTGAATTCCGCTTGTAATTTATTCCTATTAAAAATCACACACGAACCCATGCAGAGGTAGATTTCAAGGTTGAATACAATACAGGGAGGGGAGGAGAGAGGGAGGGAGAATCCCACAGGGCTTGCTAAAAATTCCGAAGTTAAATTAGAATCACAATAATCTGATAATGGACAAGACCCTTATTTCCAGGAAGAAAGGTTGCACATTCTCAATATGTGAAGCTGCTTCTCTTTAAATTTTGAGGTGTGGAAACTGACAATCCTGCAAGTGACCAATTTTGGAAATTTAGTTCTAGCTGCTACTTTTACACTTTTAATAAATTACTTTTCAGTAGTTGAACAGGGTGAGTAAAAAAGTAAGGTTAAAAAAATAGTGGTATTTTTCCATGTAATCTAATATTAAAATTCTATAAATTCTTAAGAAAAATGATAGCAACTATAGAAATTTAGGCAGCCACCTATTAGTGAAAAATGAAGAACTGAATACAATGTAATGTGGTTAATAATTTATACATTTTGAATTAGGGTCTGGCAGAAAAACCTAATGGAATTATATAAATGATGGTTTCATTTATTTTAAATTAAACTATTTTTAGATTTATGTTTTGACGTTTTATTGGCATTAGATTTTCATACCAGTTGTTGACATTAGAAACTTTTCCTAATCCCTCATCAAAAGGATGAGGTTAGAGGATTTGTCATTAAGAATGTATTTTGGAGACTATAAAACCCTTTGTACACTGATATGATCATGTCAGCTTATTTTTATAAAACATCTTTTGAATGGCATTTACTCTCTCTCTCTTTGGAGGTGGGGGTGCTTGGTCCGGGAATCAAACCCAGGTCTCCTGCATGAAAGGCAGGCATTCTAACCACTGAACCAGCGTGCACCCTACTCTCCCTCTTTAAGGAAAGCTTTGCAAAGCAGAAAATACAATCACTTGGATACAAATGTACCTCTACATACCCCTACTTCTTCTAGATGTTAATTTAGAATTAAGGTGACTATGTAACTCACTGTTGAAATTTGAATGTAATAGAGAATTCATTGTTGGAAAACTGGCACAACCTGGGGACTGTCTTGGGTAACTGGGACATATGGCATCCTCCCCAGACCATTGTTTTCTAACATACATCAACAGACTGTAAATACATAATTATTTTACCTTCTCTGCTGCTGACTCCTGGAGTAATGAAGAAACAAAGTAAGTTGTACAGAGACAATGAAGCATTTAAAAAGTAACCGATCTGATGTCTAAAGAATTTGCTAGTGGGTAAAATCATGCTTTTGATTCTGCTCTTTTGTAATAAAGGGCTCCAATTAAATATTCACATTTACACTGTGCTTTAGACATAGTACATCAGAATGATGAGCATGGGACCCAGGAATCTGCATTTTAACATTCTCCAAGGTGGTTCTTATACACTTAAGTGTGAGAACTACTGCTTGAGAAGAAAAAGAGGGATCTTACTCTACCTGGACTGACTCTAAAATCAGAATCTAACACCTTACATCAGGTAGTCAATCAAGTTAAAAATTCTGTGACTTTTACTGCAACGTGCATAGGTATGCACAATGAAAACCCAATTAGATTTAATGATAAATTTCCAGTATTTTTATTTCTGTACGATAATATTAGTAAGCTCGTGCAATTTCTCACTCCTACTGAGTGGAAGAGGCTAACTGAATGAGGTAAGACTACTGAAAAATAGCCTTTATCACATTTAGTCTTGGTTTTTTTCTAGCTCACTACCTGCTCTCCCTTTTGAAAAATACAACATCTCAAAGACTAGGATTCAGTTCAAATTATCCAGTATTCCTCTTGATTTTTCCTCATCTGATTTTGAGATGGAAGTTACTGTCTGAAACCAGAAGCCTTATAACTTCTCATCACTAAATCAAAACTTGCAAACAGGAGCTGACTTGAAATTAGAGTCGTAGAAATACAGGATTATAATAGGGCAGTAGAATTGCATTTAGCCCTGAATACTTTCATAGTGGCTAACTAAATCAACAGCTATGTTTTCTCTTCACAACATTCTTTGATCTCCCCACAAAATTTTATGAAGAATAAGATTATTAGTAACCTGGATCATGCCTTGGAAAAATATAAAATCAGAGAAACCCATCTCTTCACTGTTGCCCCCCAGTTACAGGTATGTGCTTTGTCATGCTGTCCCTCATTGTGTGTTCTGCTCCGCTCCTTCATTCAGGCTTGTATGGGACTGGCACAGAGTTATGGGCTGACAGGGAGGAAAAGAATATATGCTTGTATATGCTATGAATTTAGCTACATGTAAGCATATTTAACCATACACATTCACACAACTCTGGACATATGATTAAGACAGTGTGTTAAAGAAGTGGCCCAGATAGGATTGTGCTTTTGGGCTTCTAAGGAGAGAGAATTCCCTTCAAACTGAAATGCAAAAGGCCAGTAGGATTTAGAGAGCTAGAGTGGAGTTTAGAATGCATTTTAAGGTTAATAAGAATCATATCCTCAAAGAAAAGTCTAAGTTTTAACCAGTGGAATATCAAGAATTTACCACCGAGATGATTTGAGAAACCACTCAGACTTTTTTTTATTTCCCAACAATCATACTAGATATGCATTTTCTGTGCCTGGTTAAATAAAGGGTTATCCCCCCCATCTGGATTTTGAGATCCAGAGCCTCTTAAAGTGTACATTCCTTTGTGCCTTTCCTCTGCAGCTAGCAAGGCATCTTCCATTTAGTTGAAAATAATAATAAATCCATAATGATCTCCTATGGAAGTACCTATCAGACATTAATACACCTACAAACCTCCTGAGGATCTTGTAACAATACAGATTCTGATATAGTAGGTCTGGGACAAGTTTGCTTTTCTAACAAGTTCCCAGGTGAACCAGATGTTGGTATTCCATAAACCACACTTTGAATAGAAAATTTCTATACCACTTATCATTCAAAACACCAAAAGAATCCTCATAGCGTTATCCTGTGTTCTATTCAACTTTTCACTTAGGTAGTTCCCTGATCCCCAGTGGGCATCTTAAGATCTTTTATGAAAGAGCCCATAACTTTACTTATCCCTGACCCCCTAAAATCACTTAGCTTAGTGTTATGCATGTGAAAATACCTATCTGTAAAAGAAATATCACCCATCCAAAAAATAAAATAAATATTTCAAAAGAGTAAAGATGAGCAAAATTTAGATAGATAGGCCAGTTATCAGACCTTTGTGTCACTTTAAATCCTGACATGTTTTGAATTCTAGTTCTAGTTCATGTGTTTTCTAACAAAGAGCTCTCTTTTCCTATTAGAATAAATGCTATTTGTAAGACACAAAGAGACATGTTTACATACCCATGCGTACACAAACTGTGACAAAATGATTTTTCAAAATTATTAGTTCAAATGCTACATTTTAAAGTGAAGACCCCTAGGATCCTCACTCAGGGTCTTCGTACTTGTAGTTCATGTGCTTAATAGTAACAAGATTGCTTTCTGCTTCATACTTGGAATACTAACTACACATAGGGGAGATGCTTATATCAGAGGCAGAAACAGCACTGGAAAATAAAAGCTTTCAATACAATGGGAAGGAAGGGATGGGGATATAAACTAAGAATATAGGCCATCAGATCTTTAAAGCTCAGCAGGTTAGTATTATCTTGTGTGAAAGCAAATGACCCTTCACATTTCCACAGGCCCTGAGGTCGTGATGCTAATATAGCTGAATTAAATAATTGGTATTATTAATTATAAATGTAGGACACCAATAAAAGATTGAAATATATTCAATAGTTTTCAGTGCAAATAAGAGATTTGCATTGAAAAGAATCTTAATGTTTGACTAAATTATTAAAAGGATCAGTAAGCTTCATATTTTAGTATGATTTTAATTAGAATGCTTATTTGTTTGTTTTGGTCATTAAAAGATATATAGTGGGTTATCTATCATTTATTATTATCAAAAGCAGCATAGCTTTTACTGAAACAGGTTAAATTAACTAGAGCAATTTAAAAATTTTACATTTTGGACTAACCTTCCTTACTGATAGGCATTTGTTATACAGGATTTTATCAATAATTTTTCCAAAATATCATATGTGTCACAGAACTTATTTGGTACATATACTTATTTGATATATATAATATATCATGAACCATATGATAAAGAAATGCTTTAATTAAAAATTTTTCTAACCTTAACAAAACAGACAATATATTTGAACTGACTTAAATATCTATTATTCCATATTCATCTCAATGATGATATCAAATTAAAGTACAGTTGTTCTAATTTAAATGTATTTTGCAGCATTGGGCAAAAACATTCCCCCTTAGTTCTTTGTCTTTTACTTCGTTTACCAAAATATTTAATTTCTGCATGCCATTTAAGAATCTATTTCATAAAGGAAGTCACATCTATATTTAAAAGAATATTGAATAATGAAATACTTTACATGCGGGGATAATTTAAGATTACTAAGTATAATTTTGGGTGATAACAGAGTTTGGAAATAGTATCATGGCTTTTGCGCAAAAGTATTTTTAAAAAAAAGTCCTTCATGTTAGCACAGAGCAAAAAGCCTAACTTTTCCTTTAAAGTATTTTCCCTATAATCAACCCATTTCTCCTTGATTTGTACTTTGGTTCTTTCCAGTTTTCTGCATATTCTGAGTCCTGGCCCTTGTCCCTGCGGGTGCTCAACATGTATCTGACGATGATGATACTTAGAGTGATTGCCTTCTGGAAGGAAAAAAGTGCTAATTTGTTCTGACATCCACAGATTTGAATCTAATGAAATGAAAATGTAGACCAAGTGGGTTAAGCTCTCTGGCACTTTTCCTTCTTAGAACAAGGGTAGTTTCCCTTTGCATGATTGAAATCATGCCTGTATCATCCTCTTAATGTCTGTAGTACAGTGTTTAATGGCTTCATCAGGATAGATCACTTTCTTTAGCACAGAGCAGCCTGCCAGTGGAACACCAATCATTTAGCAAGAGAAATTGTTAGAGAAGGATGTGTGCAGTGGCTGAAGAATTATATTTAAAAAAAAGAAACATAGAGGAAAGCCTAAAGTATTTAGAAAATTAGGAGCAAGAAAAATTCTGTCAAAGCACTAAAGAATAGAAATATAGAGAAACCTTGATATAGCTTCACTAAGTTCAATCTATAGGTTGTATCTATTCCTAATAAACTATCTATTTTACTTTTTTATAATGATTACTGACTATTATTACCACTATATAAACTTTATGTAGCTAGATATCTGTTTTATTGTTTGTTGGTCCACTTTAGTCCACTAGGAGCTAGAAGAGTGCCTAAATCAGAGGCATTGTTTGTTCACTGTTAAATATATAAAGATAGGAAGACAGGGTGGTGCTATGGTGGCTCAGTGCCAGAATTCTTTCCTGCCATGCCAGAGACCCAGGTTTGAGTCCCGGTGCCTGCCCATGTTAAAAAAAAAAAAAACCTTATCTTTAAGGATTAAAGATAATCCTTAAATATGCCTAAAGAAAATAAAAGAAAAAATCTAACTGAAGTCATAGTACTAATCCACAAAATAAAAATCCATTTCCTAAAAGCTTATATTTAAAGTTCTATATCTTGCACAGGTGAGGGGAATTTGTAATAGTCTGAGTTTTATTTTTCAATTTCCCCCCCTATTTTCAATGTTCCCACGTCTCACTTGAAAATTTTACAAGATGTTCTACCTGTTTGTCTTGTTTTCACAGAATCTGCCCACATTTGAGAGAGAGGTCATAAATAAAAACCAAATGTCAGTATTTTGAAATGAAATTTTCCAAGTCATGTTCTAATGCATTTATGTGTATCTGAAGGCCACTTATCTTCTCATAAACAAGTTAGATTAATATAGATTCTAACTGTGGGCTTTGAATAGACACATGGCACAAGAATGAATGGAAGTTTGAAGACAGAATCGAATAGAGATGAGTTTGCATAAAAATAGTAGATACAAACTTAAATGATTAATCAAATCAATCAGTTTATTCACAGATATCACCCTCTTCCTGTTTCTTCTTCCTAATATCATAGAGCATTAACTCTGGATGAGAATCCCTAGAACAGAGAGTTACTAAACTGTTGAGTCTGTATTTGTGAATGGTGCTTTCTGAAGCTCCATTTGGAAAGCTAGCACATAGGAAGAGACATGGGTCACATGAAAGAGGACTATGTTTTGGAGCTATATTAGACACTTTGAGTCTCAGTAGGCTGGACTTTTTCCTGCTTTCCTTATGAGATTCTAAAGATAGGCTGTAGTAGAAAACAGTATTTGATTTGGAAAAACAATGGTACATAAAAATCCACAAGAAAAGCACTTCTGTCAAGTTTTGGGGGATTTCTTCAGACCTATAGATCCTTAAATGTGAATAAGGGAAATTGTCTCCTTGTCCTCCATTTTCTCATTCTCATTTGTCTATTTGGTAAAATGTAGTTCTGAAAAAGATGCTATATTGTTCAGGGATTATTATTTATTAACAAAATACAATTGTAGGACTTCCAGGAAGATGCCTGACTAGAGTATCTCGAGATTAGCCCTGCTCCACGGAAAAGTTAGAGAAGGGACAAGAGGGTGATTGAGGCGGCAATTTGGGAGTGCAGCTGACCTGGGAGAGCCTTCTGCACCACATGTGGCAGCCCTGGTGGCAGAGGCCAAGGAACTGAGAGTTAGAAGAAAGCTGGAGCCTGGCATGGAGGCATGGAGCCCGCAGTAGTGCACGGACGGGAATGCAGGACTAGGAAGTAAGCCAGGTCACCTGCCTTGGGTGCACTACCCTCACCAGTACAGCCCCGTGACTGGTGGCTCACTCCACACCCCACGCACCTGAACCCCCTCACTGGCT
>PVIY010055078.1:0-13919 GCA_004026745.1 Myrmecophaga tridactyla | reverse complement strand
GATCTATAGGGTTCTTTTTTTTTTTGGCATGGGCAGGCACCAGGATTTGAACTCAGGTCTCCAGCATGGCAGGTGAGAACTCTGCCACTGAACCACAGTCTCCCCACCCTCTGTTAGGTATGATCTAAATTCCTTTGCACATGTTGTATTTAATCCTATTTAATCCTCACAAAACCTTCCTGTTGTATGTGTCTGAGGGACTGAGGCACAGAGAGCTTAGGCCAGGGGCCCAAGGTCACAGAGCTAGTAAATGGCAGACCTGAGATTTGCGCCTACCTGAGTGATATTTCTAAGAAACTGCAGACTCCTCCCACAGGAAAGTACTGTAAGATGGTGTTTAGGTCAGACTCCTAACCCAGACTGCTTCCCATAAACTGCTTCAGCCAGAGGCGGAGTTCAACAGGGATACTGAGGCAGATTATTCCTGGGAGTATAGGGAACTCTTATGTCACCAACTTTGGCTCAAGGATGCTCCAACAGCTTTGCTAAAACTTCTTTAGTCTAAATGGCAGGCCATGGTGCCTCCACCCTACCTTCTCTCTCTCTCTCTCTGCTTTACTTAGGGTCAGATTTCCATTGTAGCCTTCTTTTTAGCCTCTTCTGACTTCCTCCCTGTTTCCTTTCACATAGATATTTCCCCTAATAAAATCCTTGCACACTTAATCCTGTCTTGGTATCTAGTCTTTGGAGTTCCCTACTAACAGATAGAATGACTGGCATTCTATCTACCCCCAAACCTGGTTCCAGTTGTTTAGCTCAGGGTGGTGATGATGGGCATGGCTTCTTTGAACAAAAGATATTCCTGGTAAACCTAAAACTCACTAATTCATGTATCTTACTATGGGAGACATAGGATATATCTGGAAGAGGATATAAGAAAAAATAATGTATGGGCCAGAAAGCAAAGCAAAAAAATATAAGGAAAGACAGCATGCAGAGTTAGCAAACATGTGGTAAAGAAACAATGGGACCAAATTAATTATCAGGTTAAACTGTTGAAAATTTCTAGAAAAGAGAAAGGTAACAACAGAAGGAAATAGCATATCCAGCCTCCATCCACTCCCCTGAAGAAAGAGTGTATAAGAGAAAAGTGCCTCCCAAGGCCTCTAACATCTCAGGGATGAAAAAAAGACAGCGACTTGAGGAGCAGGTGGGAGAGAGGTAGGTCCTCCTTCAACCCCTGCAGTATAATCTTCTGCAGTAACAAGAACAGCTTCTGTTCTAGAATCTGCTGAAGGCAATTCCTTAGCTGAAACAAATGAGGAACTAAACAAGAAATCTTCCCTAAAGAACAGGTTTTATGGGCCTAAGCGATTCCACACTAGAGGCAACAAGTTGAAGGAGCTATCTGGGTGCAGGACTGATAGGGGATACCACGAGCAGAGCCCACCCTTAAAGGGTCACAGGGAAAATGGAAATGGAGAGATATTTTTTTAATATGTGTAAGGGAAACACAGATCCCTCAAATAAGACTGGGACACTGGGGCTGCCACCATTTCTAATGGCTCTATTTTATAAGAAGACAGCGGAGTCTCTGTTGCCATTGTTTGAGAGAAGACAGTGTGCAGGGGTGAATCTTCCCCGATGAGGCAAATGCATAGGGCCAAAGTTAACCTCATGATGGGAGAACCCTCCCAGCCGAGTTTACTTCAGGGGCCTTGACTGACTGGACATGGAGGAGACGGAAACCCAGACCATCACCATGAGCTTCTTTACTCCAGTACCACTGAGTC
Organism: Myrmecophaga tridactyla; assembly: GCA_004026745.1. Classification (NCBI taxonomy): domain Eukaryota; kingdom Metazoa; phylum Chordata; class Mammalia; order Pilosa; family Myrmecophagidae; genus Myrmecophaga; species Myrmecophaga tridactyla. The sequence goes on along the minus strand of PVIY010055078.1, from coordinate 12,186 downwards.
TCATAAATGCTTCAACAACTGGTTGTGGGAGGGGTTTTGATGATGCTTTAGCTAGGATAACTGCTCTGGGTCTGGGGATAGACTTGTTGCTACTGTGATCATCTTTGGTGTGCTATTAATTTTGTACTATTTCAAAGTTGGTCATGTAAGAGATTAGTTCAGCTTCTAAGTCTTGAGAATATCGCACCTGACCAGTGGAAGTCAACGTAGGCTCAGGGTGGTAAAGGAGCCCCCTCTGATCTAAATGTTGAGATGTACTTTGGCTGAGTCTGAGCAGAATAAGAAACTGAGGCAGGAAGAAACTTCGGACCTCAACTTTTCTTTTTATCTTAAAGGGAAAGTGAATTTAATCTTTGAACTTTCTCCCTGGAAATTTCATAATGGTAGGTTAAACTTTGAAGACATTGTTGGCATTTTATTATTGATGTATCTTACTGTTATCATTTAACCTCATTGTGGAACTTTAGATGAGCTCTATTGGACAACGTGGGTGGGTACAATTTGGGATGGGAAATAGACTAGGGGGTGAGTTTTCAACCAAGGATGTAAAATCCTTGGAGGTGATTTAACATAAATACTGTCTTAACTATTTTGGCTTCAACTGAAGCCTGGCTTGTCCCAGAGGCCCTCACTCTCCTGCAACACTCTCCAGTGGATGCTTATCTCTCCTTTCTCAGAGTGTTCCTTTATCCAGACCATTACTCTCTATTACTCTCTATCTTGGGAACAACCCTGCTCCTACAAGGCTTGTAGCTCTTCTATTCCCCATCACTGCCATCCACCGACCTCTTGGTCTCCACCTTCATCAGTGAAGACTTTGACTCTTAAGTTCTCATCCTTCCATACCTCTGCTATTATCCTGGGTGACTTCAACTCATTCTTGCAAAAGGGCCCTGCTAACATGTAAATAGCTTTAATTGCTTCAATCTCTGCATATCCAATGACTCCCAAATTCACTTTCTTGAGCAAGTCTCAGGGCCATACCTTGGACATTGCCATTATTCAGAAATGCCTCCTACCTGAAATATTATTATAATACCATAGTGATATTATTATAATTTATTATATTATGATATAATAAAAATTACTGTAATACTGTAGTAATACTATAATAATATTATTAAAATATGCTGTTCTCTCCTTCCAGCTCTCTGATTCATTTACTTATACTTTACCTTTCCTCCTGAAGTTGTGGAAATTGGACTATAGGCTCAGAATTAAAAAACATGGCTTGTTGTTGATGAGAACTGCCTTGCAGAAAGAAAAATAGGGAGGCACTCACCTGCAAGAGACTGGAAACCATCACATCCACGTTCTTTTACACACCAACAGTAAAATTTTCTGTTATATGTGACTACCATCTAGGATCTCCTCTGAGAGGAGGCACCCATCTACTGATCAAAGGCCTTAGGACACAAAGATAGAATTGAGTTTATGATGTGATGCAAGGAGAGAGGGAAAGGTCTTGGAGACACAAATAATAAAAATGTCAAAAATAATAAATGTCAATACCTTACAGTATTTGTTCAGAAAACATTCAATATCTACAAAATGGCTGTGATATTTGTTTCACAAGGTAAAACATTAAGGGTCTGATGATTGAGACTTTAGCTTCTCTAACTCCTGACATGCTATACTGTCTTGTTGTGGAGGGGCTGATGTCCTCAGTAATAGGCATCCCAGTCCCTTAGTCCCTCTGCTTTATCTCAGCCAACTTTATATATATATATATAAGTACTTTTCCATCCAACCTGGAGGGCCTCGTCCATCATTTTGGCCATTCTTTTGCCTTACTCTCTTTCCCCTTTGTCTTTCTGTTGCAATCTAGCAAAACCCCAGCCTGGAATTAGGCTAGCAGTCCATCCTCTACAGGCGTATTCCCAGCCACTGAGCACTGCCAGGGAAAATGACAACACTTAAAGATTTTTGGCCACCACAAACTCAGGGTCTCCCCAAAGATATAGGTACTGACTTAAAAGAAATCACTAATATATGACCTTAAATTATAACACAGCAGGATGCATTGCAATATATTTCCTAGAAATATTATATGTATATGTGAAAAGGATTTGTATTTGCTTTGAAATAGTACAAATTGTGGCCCCAACTAATAATTGTGGCTTTCTTTGAGGAATTAGATTTTGAAAGGCTTTTACATGTCCCCCATTTAAAAATATTTTCAAAATGCAGAGGTAATTCATGCAAAACTATGCAAACAACACATATATATTTTGCATATTAAAGATATATGTTCCTGGAAAAAATATATAAAAATATATATATATGTTCCTGGGCAGCAACAGTGGCTCAGTGACAGAGTTCTTGCCTGCCATGCCAGAGACCCAGTTTCAGTTCCTGGTACCTGCCCACGTCAAAAACAAAAAAATAAAAAAACACATATATATGTTCTTCTCTCTTTTTATTCTTTCCCCTCTTTAGCTTTCAATTCCCAAGTCAAACACTGCTATAATATTTAAAATTTCCAATAAGCACAAATTTCCTTCATAATCAGAAAGAATAAAGATGAACAGATTGAACAAAGAATCATAGTATCCAACCTTGGTTGGGCCTCTGGAAATGGCCAGAATCCCTTCCTCATCTCCTTAACAGGGTTTACTCTGCTATTCTTTGTAAGTGTTCTTCCAACCCTTCTCTACTATCCCCTCAATTACAGCCCTGCACCCTTCTCTCTCACATTCAACAAATGACTGTACCTCCTACTTCACAAAAAAATAGAAGCCAACAGACGTAAGTCCTTTAATGCCATGCAGCTTCTGCCTGTCAGTTGTCCATCCTCTTCTCACCCTTCCATCACCATGTCCCTTCTCAAGCTTAATCTATGTCCTAGTGGTTCCCTTCCCACTGATTCAGGGTCCCTGATCCTCTCCCAATCTTCTCCACATCAGGAAATGACACCACAATCTACCCATATGCTCAGGCTGAAAATACCTATGAGGAAGTGACATCATCAACATGGTGACCTAAGCCATCCCTGAAAAAGCCTCTCCAGAGAATCAGTGAATAAAAAGATAAAATCCCACTTACTTAGAACCCTAGAGGATGGTAGAGACTGGAGAAGGACTCCACAAATTCTGAATCAAAGGAAAAGAAAAATATCAGGTAGGAAATTTCCATTCCAGATGTGGTAGTCCATTCCCCTCCCCCTCACTCAGTCCTGTGAAGCTTGGCAATAGGACAGAGGCAACTGCCTGGGTCCCTCCCACCACAGATACAGAATATAGAGCCACTCACAATAGTGGTTTAGAACCCCTGCATATCCAGGCACAACAGACCCAAATGTGCAGAGACCCAGGTGAAATACAAGCTTCTAAGCTGCAAACAAAAGGTCCACAGGGGGAGAGGGTAAAAGAGACTGTGCAGAACTGCTGGTAAGAGGTGTGGCCACTCAAACCAGTTTCTTTTGACTGGACCACTAAAATTCAAAACAAACTTTTCTGAAGTTACCCACCTTTCCATATTGACCCCATCTGGCTCTCCAGGGCAATATACCCTAATGGGGAAGAAACTAGAAGCAGAAAAGACTCACAGAAAAACAAAAGGGTTGAACTGAACTGCTGTAAGATAGAATAGTTCCAAGAACTGAAAAGTGTAAGAGGAGGGGGTCACTGAATGAGGGAGAGAATTTAAGCAAATCATAGAATCTAGGGAGAAAACTCCGCATAAAAACAAGTATGAACAGATCAAGATTCCCAGAGAAGAAATAGAGGAAAGGAAGCTTTCCCTGGAGATGAAACAATAGCATAAAAAGTTCAATCTTAAAAATCATACTACATATACAGGGCAAGATGAGGAACAGCTGAGAAAATCTGAGCAGTTAAATACAGGCTATTCTAAAGGTCTAAAAAAGCTGACCCTAACCACAAAAAGCCTTAATCCAAAGCTAATCAACAATAAAATCCTAGACAAGAGGAAGAAACTGACCTTCAGAGTTAACTCATCAGGATAATCAGATACCTAGACATAAGCAAAAATTTGCAGATGAGACTAAGAACCAGGAAAGTATGGCTCTATCAAAGGAACGTCAAGGAGAGGCAGAACTGGGAACAACAAATCAAAGAAGTTAAAAAGAATCTCCTAAGTCAATTCAAGGATATGAAGGGAGATATGGATAAAGAGCTAAAAGATATTAAGAAGACAATGTTTAAACATAAAGAAGACTTTGAAAGTATAAAAAGAAGCATAACAGAAATTATGACAAAATAGTAGAGAGGCACAATGGTAGAAATTAAAAATACGAGACTTCTGGGAAGATGGCAGAGTAGGATAGGCTGGATTCACCCCTGGTCCATAGGACAAGATAGGGGATGGGGTAAAAGTGACCGGACTGCAGTCCTGGGGGTTGAGTGATTGAAGAGGGTCTCCAATATTTCATAGGAAGGAGGGGGGGACAGATCGGGACAGGAGAGTAGGTGGGTCTGATCAACTGTGACCCCCACAGGGGAGAGGGCAGCAGCTTGTGGGAAGTGTGGATCTAAGGGAACTGATAATCCCTCTGCTGCAGTCTGCCCCTGCTGCTAAGTGGTGAAACCTCCCCACATGGCCTGCAGCTGACAGCGCCTGTGGGGAGTCCAGAGTTGTGTCTAGTTGTCCTCTGTGAAAAGCCATACCCTCAGGGTACTGGGAGCAGCTGCCCAGGTGGGCAGCACGAACAGCTGTCCAGTCGGGCATAGTGAGCAGTAGATCCACTAGGCGCCTGTGTGCTGTGATCAGCTCCTCGCCTGGTGCTGCAATCAGCTCCCCTGTCAGTGCGTCAGGAGCAGCTCTCAGCTGCTGTGAGGCATCTTCCCAGCCCACCACTGCAGTTGGGGAGGGGCAGGCCTGAGGGAAGGAGGTTCCTCAGGAGCATCACCTGCTGGGAAGAAGCTGTAAGTACAGTCTGGCAAACTCCCTATCTGCCTACGTCTTTTATTTTTTAAACATATTTTTTCTATATTTATTATTATTGTTGTTGCTATTTATTTTTATTTATATATATATTACATATTTATATTTTTAATTATTATTTTTTCTTTTATTTTCTCTCTCTTCTGGGGGCACCAGTTTGAGCTCATTACCAATTTATCTTGGGGTGTTTCCTTCTGACTTTGGAGCCTACTATTGCTGAGGTGTGTTTTTTAAATTTAATTTTATTATTATCATTAACATTTTTTGGGGGGTGGGCCAGGAATCAAACTCATTCTTCCACGTGGTGGGTGGGTGATCTGCCACTGAATTACCCATGCAACCCTGCCTCGTATTTTTTTTTAATTTTTATTTTTTACACATAACATTTTTTGAAAATATTTTTATTGAGAAATCTCTATATATATACAGTCTAACCATATTATACAATCAATGGCTCACAATATCACAGAGTTGTGTATTTGTCATAATGATCATTTTGAGAACATTTGCATCACTCCAGAAAAAGAAGTAAAAGAAAAGAAAAAGAGCTCATACATCCCATACCTCAAACTCTTCCTTCTCATTGATCCAAAGTATTTCAATCTACCCTTTTTTTTTCTAACATGGGCAGGCACCAGGAATCGAACCCAAGTCTCCAGCATGATAGGCGAGAACTCTGCCACCGTGGCCTGCCCAATCTACTCAGTTTTTAACTTTTATCTCCCCCATTCTTTATTTATTTTTTATCCTTATTTATTTATTTATTACTCATCTGTCCATACCCTGGATAAAAGGAGTATCAGATCCAAAGTTTTCACAATCACACAGTCACATTATAAAAGCTATACAGTTAAACAGTCCTCTTCAAGAACCAAGGCTTCTGGAACACAGTTCAACAGTTTCAGATACTTCCCTCTAGCCACTCCAATACACCATTAACTAAAAAGGGATATCTATATAATGTGTAAAAATAACCTCCAGGGTAACCTCTCGGCTCTGTTTGAAATCTCTCAACCACTAAGACTTTATATTGTCTCATTTCTTTCTTCCCCTTTTTCTCATTCCCATGATGCTGGGTCCAGGCTCATCCCTGGGAGACAGGTCCCATGTTGCCAGGGAAATTTACACCACACCCCTGGGAGTCATGTCCCATGTAGTGGGAAGGGCAGTAAGTTTACCTGCGAAGTTGACTTAGAGAGAGAGAGGCCACATCTGAGAAACAAAAGAGGTTCTCTTGGGGTTACTCTTAGGCATAATTATCAGTAGGCTTAGCTTCTCCTTTGCCCCTATGAATAAGTTTCATAGGGGCAAGTCCCAAGATTGAGGGCTTAGCCTATTGAGTTGGTTGTCCCCCCTGCTTATGAGAACATCAGGAATTCCCCAGATGGGGAAGCTGAATATTTTCTCCTTCTCCCCAGTCCCCCAAAGGGACTTTGCAAATACTTTTTTATTCTCTGCCAAAATTATTCGGGGGATATATCAAGGCATCACAGTAACCTGTACAAATCAACAAGATCTCATGCCTTTGTCAGGATTCCATGTAATTATGGTGTTCAAGTAAAACTGACCATACAAATTAAATTAGATAATGTGCTACCCAAAATATAAACTTTGCGCCAAATAAATATCTCTCTCTTTGGTCTTGCACAGATGTTGAAGTTTGAAACTTCATATCATCCTTTACCCAGTATTCTGATTTACCTCAGTCCCTATCTAAATCAGGTGCATTCATATCCATAGATGAAGTCTGGTCATTTTCCAGCTTTTTAAACATTGCTGAATGGGGTAATCCTGTCTTTTATAGCTTCAGTGCTCCAACTCGGAGTCTCAGGTTTCAAGTAAATACCTGAAGTTTCAGGGAACGATCAGGTTATATACAAATAGCTCAGTATATCAGAATTCAGTTAGAACTCCTAAATATATGTGACTGGTATAATAGCTTACAATCTAGGAACCTTTAAAATAGGCCCCAACCTGATAACCCATGCTCTTGACTTCAATTCTCTGAGGTTTTATATTATAGTTAGTCCATATGAGTGAGGCATAATATTTATCTTTTTGTTCCTGACATTTCATTCAACATACAGAACTTAAGGTTCATGACCTAATTGCAACCCTCACAACTTCATTCCTTTTTGCAGCCACTCAGTACTCCATTGTATGTAAAAACCACAGTTCCCTCTTCCATTCCTCAGTCACTGCATCCTTAGGCCTCCTCCATCCATTGTGAAACCCTAACATTGCCGCCATAAACATCAGTGTGTAAATGTCCATTCATGTCCCCACTCTCAGTTCCTACAGGTATATAACTAGCAATAGGGTGTAGGATAATATGGCAACCCCACCTCTAGCCTCCTGTGGAATCACCAAGCTGCCCTCCAGAGGGGCTGCACCTCTCATTCCCTACCAACAGTGAATAGGTACATCTCTTTCTCCACATTTTCTCTAGCACTTGTTTCTCTCTGTTCATTTTCAAACAATTTTATTCAAAAGTCATATGGTCCAGTCTAAGTAAATAGACATGCCTTCATCACCATAATCTATATGAAAACATTTCCTTCTCTTTTACAAAGAAGCTATACCCTTCCCCAATGTTCCCTGCTTGTTGACATTCAGTGGAAGCATATTACAATGTTACTGTTGACTACAGATCCTAGCTTGCATTGATTGTACTTTTTCATGTATAACAGATTCCACACCTTGCAATGTTGATATTTGTGGTGGCTAGGTTCTGGTGTCAACTTGACAAATTATTACACCCAGTTGTCTGGTCAGGGAAACAATGGCCTGACCATTGCAACACCGATATTTTGTGGCTGGCTGATTAAATCATCAGTGAGTTGACTGCATTTGTGACCGATTACATCTGAGATCAACTAAGATATGTCTCCCACAATGATATAATCCAATCATTTGAAGACTTTTAAGGAAGAAGAGAGAATCTTTCACTGCTTCTTTAGCCAGCGAGCTTCTCCTGTGGAGTCTGTCCAAACCCTTCATCAGAGCTGCCATCTTTACAGCCTGTCCTATGGATTATGAACTCTTCCACTCCATGGGTGCATGGGACACCTTTATAAACCTCATATTTACAGATCTCTCCTATTGGTTCTGTTTCTCTAGAGAACTGTGACTAATACAGCTTGGTATCAGGAGTGGTTCTTGAGAAACAGAATCTTAAAAATGGATTTTTACTATTGGTTTTCTACTCTGACTAGACTCGGAGGAATTAAAGACTCTATTGCCAATAATCAAGATGGCACTTACAGTCCATGGGATGATTTGGCACAAGAGATACTCAAAATATCACCATAAGATTCTGCTAATTGTACGTTTATATGAGGCAAGGCTCTAGGGGATAATGTTTTTGACACCTTTATGGAGTTCTGTGGAATTAAGAGGTATAAAGATGTTGGCTGGTTTTTGTTAGACATGCTGGATACAGTGATAAGGGAAAGGGATGAGCTGAAGCCTTCAAATTTGAAACTTAAGTGCCATTTGAACGATGTAAAAATGTCCATGTGTGGCCTGAAAGAAAATCTTAATTCCTATAGTCACAGACTTGAGATCTCTGAAAACCAGACACAGAGCTTCATTGTGTGAGTAGCAGATTTACAATCTGTATTCTTGGGGAAGGCCTGTTTACACTGCCCCAAATTTATACTGTTAACCTTCATTCCATCCTTCACCAAGGAGACCAAAGCCTTTTGCCAGGGTGACTGTGCACTGGGGAAAAGAAAATCAACAGATATTTCTGAGATTATTAGACACTGGCTCAGAAGTGACATTAATTCCAGGAGACCCAAAATGTCACCCCATTCTACCAGTCAGATAGGGGCTTATGGAGGTCAGGTGATAGAAGGAGTTTTAGCTCAGGTCTGTCTCACAGTGGGCGAGGGTCTCACATGGGTCCCTGGACCCATTCTGTGGTCATTTCCTCAATTCTAGAATGCATAATTGGAATTGACATACTCAGCAATTGGCAGAATCCCCACATTGGTTCTCTGACTCATGGAGTGAGGGCTATTATGGTAGGAAAGGCCACGTGGGAGTCACTAGAACTGCCCCTACCCAGCTAATAGTGAATCAGAAGCAATACCATATTCCTGGAGGGATTGCAGAGATTAGTGCCACTCTTAAGGACTTGAAGGATGCAGGGGTGGTGATTCCCACCACATCCACATTGATCATTCCTATTTGGCCTGTGCAGAAAACAGATGGGACTTGGAGGATGACAGTGGATTATCATAAACTTAACCAGGTGATGACTCCAGTTGCAGCTGCTTTCTAGATGTGGTATCATTGGTTGAGTAAATCAACACATCTTCTGGTACCTGGTATGCACCTATTGATCTGGCAAATGTTTTTTCTCAATAGCTGTCTGTAAGGACCACCAGAAACAGTTTGCATTCATCTGACAAGGCCAGCAGTATACCTTCAGCTTTCTTGCCTCAGGGGTATATCAATTCTCCAGCCATATGTCACAATCTTGTCTGCAGGGGCCTTGATCATTTCTCCCTCCCACAAGACATCATTCTGGTCAATTATATTGATATCATGCTGATTAGACCTACTGAGCAAGAAGTAGCAACTACACTTAGTTGCTCTAGTTTTATTGGTAAGGCATTTGTGGGTCAGGGGATGAGAGATAAATTCAATGAAAATACAGGGGCCTTCTACCTCAGTAAAATTTCTAGGTGTCCAGTGGTGTGGGGCATGTTGAGATATCTCTTCTAAGGTGAAGGATAAGCTGTTGCATCTGGCCCCTCCTATGAACAAAAAAGAGGCACAATGCCTAGTTGGCCTCTTTGGATTTTGGAGACAACATATTCCTCATTTGGGTGTGCTACTCTGGCCCATTTACCGAGCAACCAGAAAAGCTGCTCGTTTTGAGTTGGACCAGAACAAGAGGACGCTCTGCAGTAGGTCCAGGCTTCTGTGCAAAGTGCTCTGCCACTTGGGCCATATGATCAAGCAAATCCAATGATGCTGGAAGTGTCAGTGGCAAATAGGGATGCTGTCCGGAGCCTTTGGCAGGCCCTTTTAGGAGAACTATAATGCAGACCCATCTGCTGCAGATAATTTCTCTCTTTTTGAGAAATAACTTTTAGCCTGCCAAAGTTACTGCTTGACTAAGGCAGTCATGGTGCATAATTCTTTTAATGTACTGTTGGATTCAATATGCAAGGATTTTGTTGAGGAGTTTGCATTTCTATTCATTAAAGAGACTGGTCTGTAATTTTCTTTTCATGTAGTATCTTTGTCTGGCTTTGGTAATAGAGTGATATTGGCTTCACATAATGAGTTAGGTAGCTTTTCTTCCTCTTCAGTTTTTTTGATTTGAAGAGTTTGAGCAGGATTGGTACTAATTCTTTCTTGAATACTTGGTAGAATACACATGAGAAGCCACCTGGTCCTGGACTTTTCTTTTTTGTGAGCTTTTTCATGGCTGATTCAATCTCTTTGCTACTGATTGGTTTGTTGAGGTCATCTATTTCTTCTCAAGTCAACATTGGTAGTTCATGTCTTTCCTGAAAGTTGTGCATTTCATTTATGTTTTCTAGTTTATTAGTATATAGTTGCTCAAAGTATTCTCTCAATACCACCTTTATTTATGCAGAAGATTTATTTATTTGCATCCTCTCTCTGTCTCTCTCTTTTTTGTCAGCCTAGTTATAAGCCCATCGATTTTACTGATTTTCTGAAAGAACCAATTCTAGTCTTGTTGATTTCCTTGGTTGTTTTCATATTCTCAATTTCATTTATTTCTGCTCTAATCTTCATTATTTTTTTCCTTTTGTTTGCTTTGGGGTTAGTTTGCTGTTTTTTCTCTAGTTCTTCCAAACAAACTGTTAATTCCTCGATTTTTGCTCTTTTTTAATATAGGCATTTAAGACAATAAATTTTACTTTCAGCACTGCCTTTTTAAAAAACTTTCTTTTAAGAAAACAAATAATAATACACTTAGAACTACCAAAAAATGGATATCTTAGTTAGCATAACCATACATACATTTAAATAAAGTATCCATATAATCATTGTAAAACCTGGGTTTGCACAGTAAGTTTCATAAACCAATTTAAAATTAAGGCAAGAAGGAAAAAATTTACAAATTCAGGTAGCAAAATTCTTAAATTCTAAATGTAAATGCTTAGATATCATTTGATCAGCTGTCAAAACTGTGAATGTTCTCAAAATATCAAGTAGAAAGTTCTTAGAAATATCTGCATTGCTATAGTAATGACCTGTGTTACTAAATATTTTCCTAATTTCAGGAAAATATGAAGATGCAAGAATTTGTACAATTAACATATGAAAATCTTTTTAAATTTATTTATTAATTTAAAAATTAAGAAACAAAACTCAACATACATAATCAATAATTCACAATATCATCACTTAGTTGCATATTCATCATTTCTTAGAACATTTGCATTAATTCAGAAAAAGAAATAAAAAGACAATAGAAAAAGAAAGAAAATGAACACAGGAAAGAAAAAAAAAAGATTATACCTACCATACCCCTTACCCCTTGCTTTTATTGATCACTAGCATTTCAAACTAAATTTATTTTAGCATTTGTTCCCCCTATTATTTATTTTTATTCCATAACATATGAAAATCTTAACCACTTAAAATAATCCATTAACATTTAATGTTATTACTGTAAAGGCAATACTTTCTTCTACCATTTTGGCTTTTGGATTTTATATGTCATATCTAATTTTTTCTCTTTTTACCTTTACTGATAATCTTCATGTTTACACTTTTCTCCAGCCCTCTCTGTCCGACCTTTTCCTATCTGCCTGTAGTGTTCCCTTAGTATTTCTTGTAGAGCTAGTCTCTTAGTCACTAATTTTTCAGGGTTTTTGACATATAGTATCATATCATCTGCAAACAGTGAGAGTTTTACTTCTTCCTTTCCAATTTTGATGCCTTGTATTTGTTTTTCTAGTCTAACTGCTCTGGCTAGAACTTCCAACACAATGTTGAATAACAATGGTGATAGTGGACATCCTTGTCTTGTTCCTGATCTTAGGGGGAAAGTTTTCAGTTTTTCCCCATTGAGGATGATATTAGCTGCAGGTTTTTAATATATTCCCTTTATCATGTTGAGGAAGTTCCCTTCTATTCCTATCCTTTGAAGTGTTTTCAACAGGAAAGGATGTTGAATTTTGTCAAATGCCTTTTCTGCATCAATCGAGATGATCATGTGGTTTTTCTGCTTTGATTTGTTGATATGGTGTATTACATTAATTGATTTTCTTATGTTGAACCATCCTT
>PVIY010055077.1:0-13915 GCA_004026745.1 Myrmecophaga tridactyla | reverse complement strand
TCCACTCAACTGCGACCCAATAGTCTCTTCAACAAGTGGTGTAGGAAGAAGTGGATATCCATATTGAAAAGAAAGAGTCACCTATCTCACACCTTTTACAAAAATTAACTCAAAATGGATCAAAAACCTAAATATAAGAAACAGGATCATAAAACTCCTAGAAGAAATTATAGGAACCTCTAGGGAATGGTTTCTTAGACTTTTAACTTAAAGTATAAGCAAAGAGAGAAGTAAATAAATAGGACCTCCTCAAAATTAAATACTTTTGTGCTTCAAAGGGCTTTGTCAAGAACGTGAAAAGGCAGCCTACTCAATGGGAGAAATTATTTGGAAACCGTATAATTGATAATGTATAAAGAAATCCTACAACTGAACAATAAAACACGACCAACATGATTTAGAAATGGGGAAGTCTTGAATAGACATTTTTCTGAAGAGGAAATACAAATGGCATTATTCACAATTGTCAAAAGATGGAAACAACCCCAATGTCCATCAGTGATGAATGGATAAACATGCTATGTAACATTATTCCTCTGTAAGTAGGAATGAAGTCATGAGGCATAGGACAACATGGATGAACCTTGAGGACATTATGCTGAGTGAAATAAGTCAGACATAAAAGGACAAATATTGTCTAATCTCATGAAGATGAACTATATTATAATGAGCAAATGCATGGATTTAGAATTTAGAATATAGGTTATCAGGAGATAGAGAATAGCGAATAGGGAGCTGATACTTAATTTCTACTTAGGCTTGAAAATGGATGGTGTGAATGGTAGCACATGAATGTGCATGTAGTCAACAATACTATAATATAAAAGTGAATATGGTTAAAAGGGGAAGCTTTAGATCATATATATTACTAGAATAAAGATTAAAAGATAAAACATGGGGCTTTTAAACACAGGGAACCCTATTGTGGATGATGGGCTATAGTTAATAGTATGATACTAATATACAAAGTGATAATAATAGGGTGGTATATGGGGAAAATATACCTAGTGCTCATAATGGACAATACATAGAACTATTTTAATAATCTTTTTAATAATCGGTTGTGGCAAGAGTAATTACTGTTAAAAAATACTACAATTTAAGAAAAAAGTTATCATTTGTAACAAATGTTTTACTCAATGCAAGGTTTGGTGTGTGTGTGTAGTGGTAAATAGAATCTTGAATTTATGCATCCTTGTTTTGTAAATTTACAACATCTCTAATAAAAAAGAACATTTGTGACTTAGGAGGTCAAAGTATCAATATTAACAGGAATTTTGAAGAAGTTGATTTTAAACTTCACGGATGACTTTGAAGGGTTTGAGACTCCAGGGCAAGGGAGTAACTGTAGATGTGGTAGAAATGGCAAGAGAGCTAGAATTAGCTGTGGACCCTGAAAAAATATGACTGAATTTCTGCAATCTTATCATATAACTTAAATGGTTGAGGGATTGCTTCTTATGGATGAGCAAAGAAAGTGGTTTCTTGAGACAGAATCTACTCCTGGTAAAGATGCTGCAGACATTGTTGAAATGACAACAAAGGATTTAGAATATTACATCAAATTAATTGATAAAGCGGCTGCTTTATCAGAATTGGATTAATTCCAATTTGAAAGAAGTTCTGTGGGTAAATGCCATCAAATAGCATTGCATGCTACAGAGAAGTAGCTTGTGAAGAGAAGTGTCAATCAGTGCAGCACACTTCACTGTAGTCTTTGTTTAAGAAATTTCCACATCTACCCCAACCTTAAGTATCTACCACCCTCATCAGTCAGCAGCTATTAACATCAATATAAGACCCTCAGCTTGCAAAAAGATTATGATTTGCTGAAGGATCAGATGATGGTTAGCATTTTTTAACAGTAAAGCATTTTTAAGTTAAGGTGTGTTCATTGTTTTTTTTTTTAAGACATAATTCTAGTGCACACTTAATAGACCACAGTATAGTGTAAACATAAATTTTGCATGCACTGGGAAACCAAAAAGTTTGTGTGACTTTATTGCAATATTCGCTTTATTGCAGTGGTCTGGAATTGGATCCACAATATCTTTGAGGTATGTCTTTATTGGCAAGAGCGAAGCAGAGTCCAAATTTCAGAGAGATGTCTTAGAATCAAATCCTAGTTCTGTCATTTACTAGCTGTTGGATGGCAGGCAAGTTATTTTACCTCACAGCTTTTATTTTCCCATCTCTAAAATGGACATAACGTATTTGTTAATTAGTTGAATTTTCTCTTTTCATGATTGGTATGTAATAGATAATAAAAAATAGTTCATCAATGAATGAGTGGAGGACTGTGTAAATACTAGATAATCTACTTAGGGTCTTAGGCTCAGGGAACAAGTGAGTTGCTTGGTTGTTCACCTGGAGTACATTGTCAAGACCAGAACCACAGGAAGAGTGACTTGGTTTTAAGTATGTGTACAAAGCCACTGAACCCCTTTTCTACCTCCTGTTTGAGATCAGGATTGGGTCTATATTCTTTGATGCCTGCAGGTAGAAGTTAGGAGACCCCAGGTATGGGGAGAAGAATACTGTAGAAGCCAGGATATGGGCAGGGTCTGATATGTACAGTGTAGCAGAGGGGCTGAGAGTGCAGGCTGTGTCTTCAGACAGCCTAATCCTCATTACAACTCAGCTTCCTAATTGTGTTACATTGGGCAAATTAACCTCTCTGACTTTAGTTTCATTTTCTATTAAGTGAAGGGGCAGTACCTACCTCATAGAGTTGCAAGAATGTCTGGAAAATGTATGAAGCACACAATACTGGTACTTGATCAGTAAGTGTTATTATATGTTATTGCTGTCTTTGTTACTTTTTATGAGAGAGTTTGTCTGGTTTGTTGTTGTCCCCCTAAAAAAACAGATGTGGGGTAGAAGTTTCATTAGCATTCTTAGCAGCTTCCAGGCAAACAAGAGCCCAGGAAGGAAGATGAAAGGAGCAGAAATCTCCTTCAAGTAACTCCAGTGTATCCCAGAATGAATGGAAAACAAAAAGGGAGGACCTAAACCATCTGAAAGAGTTTCCCGTTCCTCATTTCATAGAATTTGAAAGCACATTTTCTTTCTGCTGAGGCTCTGTCTGTTTTTTGTTTGGCAAGCAGCTGTTTGCCCTGCCTCCAGGTTTTAAGTGCTGCTAAAGGAGCCCAGAGCCTTATCCACTCCTCTGAACAGAAAGGGGAACAGGGGGAGGTTGCCGCTAAGCTAGGAGAGCTGAAGAAAGATGTGAAGAGGCATTATCTGTCTTATTTCTCCTTTGGGAGAGGTCTCACTATGCACAGAAAAGGGGAAGTAGCAAATTGCTTCTGCTCAAAGGGTTCTCACAGATTGAGGGACAGTAGATTTGTTTACCTTTTTAAATGCAGTTTGATGACTAATGCTTACGCAAGCACGTCAGAAATGGTCTTTATAAAGAAATTCTAAAGAAGACTGTGAGAAGCAGTTGACTCTTTTTCT
Source organism: Myrmecophaga tridactyla (assembly GCA_004026745.1). Lineage (NCBI taxonomy): Eukaryota > Metazoa > Chordata > Mammalia > Pilosa > Myrmecophagidae > Myrmecophaga > Myrmecophaga tridactyla. The sequence goes on along the minus strand of PVIY010055077.1, from coordinate 10,456 downwards.
TCCTATGTTTGCCTGCCTTTGCAGAGCTTCTTAGGAAACCCCATAGGGCCTTGCCTTCATCAAATAGGAATAGAATAATAGGATAGGAGGAGTAATATCAGGCTTTACATAGCTCATGAAGGTAAGATACTGAATGAACTAGAAAGAGTCTCTATTACATAGAATGCAATATTAGAGCTGAAGGGAACATGAGGGAGCACCAAGTTCCACTTTCTTTAAATGAAGACTTTGAGATCCAAGGAGGACCTGAGATCACCTAATTAATTAATGCTAGTCGTTTTAGTTTCCTAGGCTGCTGAAGCAAATACCCAACAAAAAGATGACTTAAATAATGAGAATTTAATGGCTCACAGTTGAGGTCAGGAAAGAAGTCAAATCAAAACATCGGCAAAGTGATGCTTTCCCCCCAAAGAATAGCATTCTGGGGTTGGCTGCCAGCAATCCTCAGTCCTTGGCTCCTCTGTCACATGACAATACACATGGCAGCTTTTCCTGCCTCTCAGTTCTTTTCCAGGTTCTGTTGAATTTCAGTTTCTTGCTCCCTGTGGCTTTCTCTCTGTCTCAACTTCATTCCTTATAAAAGACTCTAGTGATAGCATTAAGACCAGTCCTGGGCTGTACCTTTACTGAAGTAACCTCATCAGAGGGGCCTACTTAAAATGGGTTCACACCCACAGGAATGGATTAAGTTTTAAGAACAGGTGTTTTTTTCTTGTTTTGTTTTGTTTTTGGTACATGTGCCACCACACTAGTTTACAGCACGGTCTGGAAAATTCATCTTTTCACACAGTTGTCTTTACGTAAGCTTTGTTAGTGACAGTTTTGTTGCATTATTTTGAACTCAAAAGGTCACAGGTGGCCTTCTGTGGACGGGGAATACCAAATTAATGGAGTACAGCAGGATGCTCAGGTCCTAGGCAGGAGCTCAGTAGTCTCTGGGGAAAGAGGGAGAAGCTATGGGACCTTTCTGAGAGAATGTTCTCTTGTATAGAGTGGGATGGATCACATTTAACTGAGATTTGGTATCCTTTACAACTGTGGTCCTTTCTAAGGTTTAATGGGGAAAATTTTTTTCTGCTGATCTTTTGATTCTTTTTAGAAGCTTTTAGTAAGATAGAACAGCAGTTGAAGGCTGAATGTTTTTCTCTTTGTTTAGCCTGAAGGGAATGTGCAGTTCTGACAGTTAACCCCATAAATTAGCACCTTTAAAGACATACATACCTGTTTTTGTCCAACTTGGCAATTCTTGAGATACAGTATTTTTTCCAGGGAGACTTCATTTAGTATATTGAGAGAGGTTTTGAACACCTCTTTCTTCTCTTTGTGGTGGTTTGCTTTGCTTTGCCTCCAAAGGACTTGGGCTACCATATATGGGTGCATAGACTGTGCACTGTACAACTCCAGGGGCATGATCCTAGGATAGGATCAGAGCTCCTGATTTGCAGTATTGGAGCTCAAGTTGCACCTGAGAATGGTGCAGCCTTAGTAGTCTCCAAAGTTTACTAATGATGTATGCAGCTGTCCCTCCTGTCTTTGTTCTTTTTGAAGTTTAAGCTCTAAGTCTTCCCTGCTCTCAAGCTGTCTTATGCTGTCTTCTGGCTTCTAGGGAGTGCCAAACCAGGGTTCACTCTTTCTGGGTAGCAGTTATGAGCCACACTCTCCTTTACGCCATTGTCCTATGGAATGTTCTTGTTCTGAATGTGGCATGCCTACCAGGAACATTCGTGTTTATAAAGGTACATCTGAAGACAATAATGAGAGATAAGTATCTAGAAAATATCAGCTAAAAGAAACAACTAAAAAGGAACCTAAAATTAAGTATTATACTTCCTCCGTCAAGACAGGAAACACCTTGAGTAAGGGAGAAAATTCATTTGTCTGGAAAGAAAAAACTTCTTGGCATTCCAGTGTCAAAAAGTATATCTAATGGGGTATTTTAGAAAATATATTAATGTGATTTTTATCCTTTTGCCTTTCTCCTCACTCATCTAGGGATATTTATCTCCTTGCAAGTACATTAGGAATGTTACAGAAGGAATGCAAAGAGAAGATAAAAGATGATAGTCAACTTCTGACATGCAAAATATAATTCTACAGTAAAATGATAGACTTGAAAACCAGGCATGTTAAGCGTGATAAAGGATTTACTAAATTAATCTATCTCCTATCTAACAAATCAAGGGCTAAGCCTGTAGGATTAATATCAGAATTCTCCTAATGTGTAGAAAAAAACACCCTTGTTCATTAGGGGATTTAGATAATAGAATTTTTACTATGTGTAAAGAAAATATCTATGTTTGCAATACGGGTTAGCCCAAGTTTGAGAGGAAGAAAGATAATATGACTTAAATCAGTGGTTCTCAAACTGTGGTTCTTCTTCGGACCAGCAGCATCAGCATCACTTGAGAGCTTGTTAGAAATGCAAATTCTCAGAACCCATTCCAGATCTATTGAGTCAGAAACTCTGGAGAGGAAGCCCAGCAGGGTGATTCTGATGCATAGCAAAGTTTGAGAGCCACTGATCTAGTGAGAAACTTTGCCCCTTCTAATCTATAGCATATTGGGGAGAAGGAAAGGAGAGGTAAAGGAGGAAAGAAGTGTGAGGGGTGCATGTTCCTATTTTTCCCTTTCCCAAGCTTCAGCCCCCGAAAGGGAGGAGTTTCAGGGAAGTGAAGATAACATAAGGGGCAGAGGATCTTCTTGCCTGATTCTTATTTGGAACTCTGTGTGTAGGTCTTCTGTTAGGCTCACCTATACCAACTGAGGATATAGCCAAAACTAAAGAAAATTGGTATTGATATGTGATCAGGCTGAGGGAGGCTTTGAATTTTTAGCTTTTCTGGTCTGTGGCATAGATAGTCCCAGACTTAGCCAAGAATTGATAGGATTGACTCTATTAGGGGTTGAAGTAACTTTGAGCAAGGGCTGGAGAGTAGATTTCTGTGATCAGGGAGCACAGTCAAATCTCAGAGGGTTTTTTAGCATCTGAGATTGCTGAGAGGATCTCCACTGAACCAGAAAGCTAGAAGGCCCCCACCCAGCTGAAAGAAAATGATATGAGCTACTGGGTGGAGGAGGGGCATTGCTACAGGTTCCAGGGGAGTCAGAAGACACTTTCTTCTCTTTCTATGAACCGCATGCTTCATTCCATGCAACCAGATGCCACCTGGGAAGGGAAACAAAGCTAGTGAATGCTTTCTTCCCCTAAAGCAGAGTCTTCCTTAAAGAATCATTTAAGTTATCTGAGTGGACTAAGTTTTAACTAAATAGGACTAGCAGTTAATTTCTTTCCATTTTCCCCAACTCACTGAAATGCATAGGTATTAGAAAGGCAGACTAGATATAGTCCTCAGAGTTGTGGTGCATCTTGTATTTGTGAACGTATTGCACAGGAAATTTAATATCAAAGGCCTGGGATCATGTACTGGTGTTATCGCTGTGTTACTGCCACAAGTCACTTAAACCCTCTGAGTTTCCACAGGTTTCCCTTGTGATAAAGTTTAATAGTTCCATAATTTTTCTCCCATCCTTCAGGGGACTTTGCCAATACTTTTTGATTATCTGCTTAATATATTCTAGGATGTATCCAGGCATTACATTAAGCTATACAGGATTAAAGGTCCTCGTTCTTATTCTGGGCTTCCGTGTTTCCATTGTTTAAATGAACTATCCATACAGGTTGAGTTAGATTATGTGCTGCAGAAAATTTAGGTTTTGGACAAAGTAAACCTTTCTTCTCTTGGTCTCAGAGTAGTTGAGGTTCTGAAATATAGACAATGTCTTCCTTACCCCTGTGTTCTTAATTACCTCAATCCTGACCTGATCAGCTTCATTCTTATCTCTATTTACCAAGTTATACATATATAATATAGCCTCTCAAAATCTAAAAATAACAATTACCACTCTGGATTAAATGTGACTGCTATAAGAGCTTACCATCTAGGCCCCTGTTTTCTTATAAGCATTTTCTAAAGCAGACCATACAATAATTGCTCTTTTCTTTCCAGCTTATTTCACCTCACCCAGTGTCCTGCAAGTTCGTTCACCGTATTACCTCACAACTTCAGTCCTTTTTGTAGCAACACAATATTCAATCATATGTATATACCATCGTTTGCCAATCTATATCTCAGTCAAGTGCATCCTTCAGCCTCCTGCATTCATTAGGCATCAAGTATAATGCCCAAAGTCCACAGTCCGTCCGCACTCACAATTTTAGGTAATTTCATTGTTCCCAAGAGAAAGATAACCAATAAACACACTGTCATCAAACAGGAAATCTAAACCTCCCCTTAACTCTTGTCCCTCCCTCCATTATTTACCCCTGCTGTTGCTGTGGTGTTGCTGATGTTTTCCTGTTAAATATAGTCCATAGCATGCAATAGCGGTTTTCCCCCTGTACCCTGAACTTAAACAGTTTTTGCATAGATTCTTACCTTTGAAGTAGTTCATGCAAGAATAGTGTTAATCAGTGGGACGCATAGGTCTATACAACCCCTTCCATCATGTTCACCTTCAATATGGTAATATTACTTATAGACCCACTAGTGAACTACTTTCACTTCTATCTATTCCCTTACATTTGAGTTCAACCTCTTTGGCTAACCATTCACCCATCTCTAGTTTCTATGTATCTCTAAGTCCCCTGTGTTCTGTATTATAAGCCTTTGATTTTGCCTTTACCATGTTCATAAAAGTGGAGTCATACAGTACCTATCCTTTTGTGTCTGACTTATTTCAGTCAGCATTATGTCCTCAAAGCTCATCCCTCTTGTCATGTGCTTCAGGATGTCATTTCGTCTTACTGCTGGATAATATTCCATAGTATGTATATACCATATTTTGTTAATCCACTTGTTTGTTGATGGGCATATGGATTGTTTCCATCTTTTGGCAATTGTGAATAATGCTGCTATGAACATTGGTATGCGAATGTTTATTTGTGTCAGTGCTTTCAGCTTCTGGGTATATACCAAGTAGTGCTATTGCTGGGTGTCATGGTCAGGTTCATGTGTTGACTTGGCCAGTGGTGGTACCCGGTTGTCTGGTCAGGCAAGCTCTGGCCTGTCTGTTGCTATGAGGAAATTTCATGGACTTAAATCATGACCACATAGGCTGCATCCACAGCTGATTGCATTTGCAGTCAGCTAAGGGGAATGTCTTCTGCAATGAGTGATGCTTAATGTAATCACTAGAAGGCTTTTAAGGAAGGTTCAGAGAGAGACAATCATTCTTCCTTCTTCAGCCAGCCACCCTTTCATGAGAGTTCATTGAGGCCCTTCATTGGAGCTGCCAGCTCATGGCTTGCCCTGCAGACCTTGGACTCTACATCCCCACAGTTACATGAGACATTTTTATAAATTTTATATTTACAGATATCTCCTGCTGATTCTATTTCTCTAGAGAACCCTAGCTAATACACAGGGTCATAGGGTAACTTGATGTTTAATTTCCTAAGGAATTGCCAAATTGTCTTCCATAGCAGCTGTACTATTATACATTCCCACCAGCAGTGCGTAAGTGCCCCAATTTCTCCATATCCTCTCTAACATTTGTAGTTTCCTGTTTATTTAATAGCAGCCATTCTTACAGGTGTGAGGTGGTATCTCATTGTAATCTTGATCTGCATTTCTCTTATAGCTAATGAAAATGATCATTTCTTCATGTGGCTTTGAGTCATTTGTATTTTCTCTTCAGAAAAATACCTGTTTGAATCTTTAGCCCATTTTATGATTGGGTTGTTAGTTCTTTTGTTGTGGAATTGTATGATTTCTTTATGTATACAAGATATCACACCTTTGTCTGATGTGTGATTTCCAAATATTTTCTCCCATTGAGCTGGCTTACCTTTTTGACAAAATCTTTTGAGGTGCAGAAGCATTTGATTTTGAGGAGTTCCCATTTATCTATTTTTTCTTTTGTTTCTTATACTTTGGGTATAAAGTTTAGGAAGCAACCTCCTATAACTAGGTCTTAAAGATATTTCCCTACATTTTCTTCTAGAAGCTTTATGGTGGTAGTTCTTATATTTAGGTATTTGATTCACTTTGAGTTAATTTTTGTATAGGGTATAAGGTAAGGGTCCTCTTTCATTATTTTGGCTATTGATATCCAGTTCTCCCGTGCCCATTTATTGAAAAGACTATTTTGTCCCAGTTCATTCGATTTGGAGGCTTTGTCAAAAATCAGTTGACCATAGATTTGGTGGTCTATATCTGCATTGTCAATTCAATTCCACTGGTCAGTGCTTCTGTCTTTGTGCCAGTACCATGCTGTTTTGACCACTGTGGCTTTATAATAAGTTTTAAAATCAGGAAGCGATAATCATCCCACTTCATTCCATTTTTAGGATGCTTTTAGCTATTCAGGATCTCTTTCCCTTTCAGACAAATTTGGTAACTAGCTTTTCCAAGTCATCAAAATACGTTGTTGGAATTTTGACATGTACTGTTGTTGAATCTGTAGATCAATTTGGGTAGAATTAACATCTTAACTATGTTTAACGTTCCTATCCATGAGCATGGAATGTCTTTCCACCTATTTAGATCTTTGATTTCTTTTAGCAACGTTATGTAGTTTTCTGTGTACAGTCCTTTATGTCCCTAGTTAAATTCATTCCTGGGTACTTGATTCTTGCAGTTGATATTTTAAATGAATTTTTTTCCTTAACTGACTCCTCAGTTATATCATTGCTTGTGTATAGAAACTTTGCTGATTTTTGCACATTAATTTTATATCCTGCCACCTTTCTGAATTTTTATTAGCTCAAGTAACTTTGTTGTAGATTTCTCAGGATAGTCCTAGTATAGTATTATGTCATCTGCAAATAATGATAGTTTTACTTCTTTCTTTCTAATTTGGATGCATTTTATATCTTATCCCTGCCTGATTGCTTTATCTTGAACTTTTAGTACAATGTTGAATAATGGTGGTGACAGGGCATCCTTGTCTTGTTTCCTATCTTTGGAGGAAAGCTGTCTCTCTGCATTGAGTATAATGCTGGCTATCACTTTTCATTTATGCCCTTTAGCATATATAGGAAGTTACCTTTGATTCCTATCTTTTGAAGTGTTTTTTTTTTTTATCAGAAAAGGATATTGCGTTTTGCCAAATACTTTTTCAGCATCTTTGAGATAATCATGTGATTTTTCTGTTTCAATTTGTTAATGTGCTGTCTTACATTAATTGACTTTCTTGTGTTGAACCATTCTTACATTCCTGGCATAAACCCCACTTGGTCATGGTGTATAATTGTTTTAATGTGTTGTTGGATTTGATTTGCTAGAATTTTGTTGAGAAGTTTTGCAGCTGTGTTCATTAGGGAGCTTGGGCTGGAGTTTTCCTTTCTTATAGCATCCTTACCTGGTTTTAGTGTTAAAATGATGCTAATTTCATGAAATGAGTTAGGTAGAGTTCCTTTTTCCTCATTTTTTTGGAAAAGTTCAAGCAGAATTGGTGTTAGTTCTTTTTGGAATGTTTGATAAAATTCCCTTAGAAGCTGTCTGGCCCTGGGCTTTTCTTCATCAGAAGATATTTGATGACTAATTAACTCTCTTTGCTTGTGAATGGTTTATTGAGCTCTTCTGTTTCTTCCTGAGTCAGTGTAGCCTGTTTATGTGTTTCTATGAATTTGTCCATTTCATCTAAGTTGTCTAGTTTTTGGCATATAGTTGTTCATAGTATCTTCTTATGATTTATTTTATTTCTTTAGGGTCTGTAGTAACACCCCCCCCCTTGTAATTTCTGATTGTGTTTATTTGCATCCTCTCTCTTTTTTTCATTGTCATTCTTGCTAGTGTTTTTTTAATTGATTTTCTCAAAGAACCACCTTTTGGATTAATTGATTCTTTCTGTTGTTCTTTTGTTCTCCCATTCATTTAACTCTGCTTTAATTATTATTTTTCTTCTTCTATTTGCATTGGGGTTAATTTGCCATTCTTTCTCAATTTCCTCCAGGTGAGCAGTTAAGTAATCAATTTTTGCTCTTTCTGGCTTTTTAATGTAGGCATTTAAGGCAATAAATTTGCCTCTTAGCACAGCCTTTGCCACCTCCCATAAGTTCTGATATGTGTATTCTTGTTTTCATTTGTCTCCAGATAGCCACTGATTTCTCTAGCAATTTCTTCTTTGACTCATTAGTTGTTTAGGAGTGTACTATTTAATCTCCATATATTTGTGAAAGGTCTTGTTCTTTGGTGGTTATTGTTCCAGCTTCACTACATTGTGATCAGAGAAAGTACTTTGAATAATTTCAGTGTTTTTAAATTTATAAAGGTCTGTTTTATGCCCCAGCATATGATCTTTCCTGGAGAATCTTCCATGTAGACTAAAGAAGAATGTATATCCTGGTGTTTTGATGTATATTGACCTATACATGTCTGTTAAGCCTAATTTATTTAATCTCTATTTCCTTGTTGATCTTCTGTCTGGTTGGTCTACCTATAGAGGAGAGTGGTGTATTGAAGTCTCCTACTATAATTGCTGACACTTCTACCACTCCCTTCAGTTTTGCCAGTGTCTGTCTCATATACTTCAGAGCTCCTTGATTGGGAGCATAAACATTTATGATTGTTATTTCTTCTTGGTGAATTGTCTCTTTTATTCATCTTAGTGTTCTACTTTGTCTCTTATGATGTCTTTACATTTAAAGTCTGTTTTTCCAATATTTGTATAACAACTCCTGTTTTCTTTTGGTTACAACTTGCGTGAAATGTCTTTTTCCATCCTTTTGCTTTCAATCTATTTGTATCCTTGTGTCTAAAATGAGTCTCTTATAAACAGCATATACCTGGATTATATTTCTTAATCTATTCTGCCACTCTGTATCTTTTAATTGGTAAGTTTCATCCATTAACATTCAAAGTTATTACTGAAAAGGCAGTTTTTAAATCAACTATCTTATCTTTTGAAATTTATTTTTCAGATCTACATATGCTTTTCTCTCTTTCTTGTTCTATCCTTTAAGTTACCCTTACTGCTACTCTTCAATTCTCTGCCCTCCTCCATATCTCCCTCCTCTGTTTTTTTTTTTTTTTTTTCAACTGGCAGAACTCCTTTCAATATTTCTTGTAGGGCTGGTCTCTTGTTGACAGATTCTTTCAGGATTTGTTTGTCTGTGAAAATTTTAATCTCTCCCTCAGATTTGAAGTTCAATTTGGCTGAGTACGGTATTCTTGGCTGGAAACCTTTCAGGATCTTAAATATATTGTACTACTCCCTTTTTGCTGCCATAGTGCCAGCTAAATAGTCTAAATTCAGTCTTATGTGATTTCCCTTGTATGTAGTAGATTGTTTTTCTCTTGCTGCTTTCAGGATTTTCTGCTTTTCAACATTTGACAGACTGTTCAGTATGTGTCTTAGGGAAGGCCTTTTTGGATTTATGGTAATTGGAGTTTGTTGAGCTTCTTTGACTTGCATATTTATGTCCTTTATAAGGTTGGGAAAATTTCCCCCATTATATTATCAATTAATCTTCCTAGTCCTTTTCTCTTTTCATCTCCTTCTGGGACACCAGTAATTCTTATATTTGTGTACTTTGCTTGGTCCATTGTTTCCCTGATATCCAATTCAAATTTTTTACATCCCTTTTGCCATTTGCTGTTTTTAGTGTTCAAAATCAGTTGTCCTGTCGTTGAGTTTGATTATTCTTTCTTCTGCCTCTTCATATCTTCTGTTTTGTGTCTCTAGTATATATTTTCTTTGATCTAAGCATCTTTAATCTCCGTGATACCTGCTATTTTTCCATTTATTCTTTCAAATTCCTCTTTATGCTCTTCTAGTGTCTTCTTGATCTCTATGTCATTAGCCATCTCATTTATTTTATTTAGTAGAGTTATACGAACATCTTTGATTAGTTATTCCAAAGTCTGTATCTCCTCTGGTGTTTTGATTTGGTTGTTAGGCTGGGCTATATCTGTCTGTATCATGATATGCTTAGTGATCTTCTGTTGTCTTTGCTCCTTGTCAGTATCTTGATAGGTTTACTTTGGAAGTTGATTTCCTTCAATAGTCTAAAGTTTTGTATTTGTGGGATGGATATAGAACAGGATGCAAGGCATAGGGCAGGGCACAATAATGTAGTGATGTGTTGCAGCACAGGTATGTGCACAGGTGGGTGATGTACGCTGGTTCCTGTGAGCATCGAGTGTGGGTCACAGAGTTGTGGATGTACAGCATGGCAGCCAAGGATATGGGGTACAGCTCAGGCAGACCTTCGAGCACAGGGGGTGGGTGTGGTGTAGAGGACACAGAGGTAGATTGAGATGGGAGGTGGGTAGGTAGTGTGTAGATGCATGGGGGCTGGTGTTCAGGTAGGATGTGGGTGGGTGCGTGGAAAGTGAGGGTTGTGGGTATTAGGGTATAGGTTAGGCTGCACAGATCTTGGGGAATTGGGGGGCAGGGTACATGGGGGGGGCATGGTGCAGGTGTGCTGTTGCACAGGGGAAGGGGTCCAGAG
>PVIY010055076.1:0-13920 GCA_004026745.1 Myrmecophaga tridactyla | reverse complement strand
CCTTAAAAGGCTTCCCATGATTAGATTTAGCATCACTAATTGCAGAAGACACGCCCCTTTGGCTGATTACAAATGGAATCAGCTGTGGATGCAGCTGACGTGATCATGACCTAATCCTATGAAATGTCCTCATTGCAACAGACAGGCCAGCGCTTGCCCAATCAGATAAACAGGTACCACAACTTGGCCAAGTTGACACATGTCCCTAACCATGACAGGCAGTGATATAAAATATCATTTAGAAATAAGATTGAAATCACTTGGAAAAACTTGGGATTTTGTAAAAGGTCCTAGATGCATGCTCTTACAGCAGTCATATATATTCAGGAGATGTAACTGTTAATTCTAAACTCTCAGATAACTGAGCTGTTTATATATAACATGATCTTTCTCAGAAAATTTGGGTATTTATGTGACAACTGAGATTCAAAGTAAGCATCAGCGGCACCCGATACAGGCACTGTTTAAAAACATCAAGTGGAATGAATCTGGCTAGGACCAAGGTTTCTCAGATGTCTCGGTAAAGGACATCATTCATATTTTAAAACTTCAACTTCTGCATGAGACTAAAGGGAGAGATGTTTATTTGGTGCAAAATTTATATTTTGGGTAGTGTAATTCCTAATTTAAGTTTTATGGTCAGTTTAACTGAGCACCATAAGTACATGAAATCTTGAATGGGGCATGAGATTTTGTTGGTTTGTCCAGAGTTAGTGTGATGTCCTGATAAATCCCAGAGTGATTTGGACAGTGAATAAAGAAGTATTTGCAAAGTTCCCTTGGGGGAATGGGGAGAAAGGGGGAAATATTCACATTCCTCATTTGGAGAATTTCTGATGTTCTTGTAAGCAGTGGGAAGACCAAATCAGTAGGCCAAGCCCTTGATCTTGGGGTTCGTCCCTATGAAACTTATCCCTGCAAAGGATAGGCTAAACCGACTTAAAATTAGGCCTAAGAGTCACACTTTTCTTGCTCAGATGTGCCTTCTCTCTCTCTCTAAGCCAACACAGCAAGTGAACTCACTGCCCTCCCCCCACCCCCCGCCCCTGACATAGGACATGACTCCCAGAGTTGTAAATCTCCCTGGAAACATAGGACACAAATGCGGGATGACCCAGGACCAGCATCAAGGGATTGAGAAAAACTTCTCAACCAAAAGGGGGAAGAGAGAAATGAGACAAAATAAAGTGCCAGTGGCTGAGAGATTTCAAACAGAGTTGAGAGGTTATCCTGGAGGTTATTCTTATGCTTTATATAGATATCCCCTTTTTAGTTTATGGTGTATTGGAGTGGTTAGAGGGAAAATGTAGAGCTGTGTTCCAGTAGCCATGTTTCTTAAAGAAGATCATGTAACTATATAGCTTTTACAATGTGACTGTGTGATTGTGAAAACCTTATGTCTGGCACTCCTTTTGTCTTCGGTATGGAAAGATGAGTAAAAAATATGGATAAAAAATAAACAAATAGGGTGTGCCACAGTGGCTCAGCAGGCAGAGTTCTCACCTGCCATGCCAGAGACCCGGGTTCAATTCCCGGTGCCTGCTCATGCATAAAGAATAAATAAATAAGTAAATAAATAAATAAACCAACAAATAATAGGGGGAACAAAAGTTAAAATAAATTGAGTAAATTGAAATACTAGTGATCAATGAGAGGGAGGGGTAAGAGGTATGGTATGTATGAAGTTTTTTTCTTTTTTCTTTCTTTTGCTGGAATGATACAAATGTTTAAAAAAATGATCATGGTTATGAATACACAACTATGTGATGATATTAGGAGTCATCGATTGTACATCATGTATGGAATGTTTGTATGTCAAGAATGTTTATATATTTAAGTTTTTTCATAAAAAATATTTTTTAAAAAAGTATATTTAGAAATATATATTAAATGGCTGTCTAGGAACAGAAATGGGCATGTAGAGAATGGGGCAGAAAATTGATATTTTTAACTATAAGTCCTCTCTATATTTGATTTTTTTTAATGTGCTTGGTAAAGTGTTTATTTACTATAAGAAGCAAGTTGTTTCTAACCTCTAGATAAAAATAAAATTAAATTAAATGACTGTGTACAGAGCACATTCACCATACCCACTCTAAGGGCAGTTGGCTGCTGCAACTGAGTCCAGAATAAAGAAGCAAATTTGCCCTAGTATTGCTTCATTACCTCTTTCTACCTCTGTGTTATTGACATATATATTGCATATTATCTACTATATAACCCAATCCAATAAACCAAACAATACAGGGTTATAATTATTGATTTAAACATTCTTATGTTTTTTAAAAAAGAAATTATGGGAAGAAAAGAGGGAAAATAAATATGTAATCTTTTATATTTAACCACATGCTTAACATATCCCATACTCTTCATCCTTCCTGTGGCTCTAAGTTACCATCTGATATCACTGCCTCTCTTTCTGGAGGACTTCCTTTAGCATTTCAGGTAGCACAAGGCTGTTAGCAATGAAGTCTTTCAATTGTCATTTACCTGGAATGTCTTTGTTTCATCTTCATTTGTGAAGGATAGTTTTGGGGGTTTTAGAACTCTTGGTTTCCTGGTGTGTTTTTTTGTTTTTTCCCAGTACCTTAAATATGCCATTCCACTACTTTGACCTCTGTTGTTTCTGATATTAATGTCCTGCATGGGATTAGTTTTTCAAGATTTCTTTTTGTCTGTGGCTTTCATCAGTTGGGCTATAATGTGTCTAGCTACTGTTCTTTTTGTGCTTATCCCACTTGGGATTCACTGAGTTTTCATCAAATTCAGAAAGTTCAGGGCTATTATTTTTTCAAATATTTTTTCCATTCTCTTCTCTCTCTCCCTCCCCTCTCCTTCTGTGACTCCCATTGCATGTTTGTAAGCATACTTTGTGTTTTACCACTGGTTTCTGAGATTGTTCTTTTTCTTCAATATTTCTCCATTTATTTTTCATATTGGAGTCTTTCTAATGATCTTTCTTCATTCTTTTAATTTTTCCTCTGCCACAGCAAATCTCCTGTTAAACCCATCTAGTAATTTTTTATTTTTAGTTATTATACTTTAACTCTAGAATTCTGTTTGTTCTTTTTGTAGCTTCTACTTCTCTATTGATATTCCCAGTTTGTTAAGTCATTATCATCATGTCTTCCTTTATTTCTTTGAGTACAATTTCCTTTAATTCTTTGAATATATTTAGAAAGCTGTTCTGAAGTATTTCTCTGTAATCCAATATCTGGGTCCACAGTTTCTACTGCTTGTTTTTTAAAAATTGTCTATGGGTTAGACTTTCCTATTTCTTTACATGTTTATAAATTTTATTTTAAAGTGAATATTTCAAGTAAATATGGCAGCAATTTTGGATTCTATTTTACTTTTCTGAAGGTTGTGTTTTTAAAATAACTTTCAAAAATCATTTACTGGGCTTAAACTCACAGACATCCAGACTCATAGGTTTCTCTGGTTGGTATTTTTATTTTTACTACTTAGACTTTCTTCCTGGGCATTGACCCTTTATCTGCAATAGATTAGTAATAAGCCAATGATTTGGGCAGAGATTCAGCCCAAATGTCTTATTCCCTGAGGACCTCCATTTTATGTCAATTGTTTTGTGTGTTAATTGGGAAATGTATTTGATGTTACAAACAGTTTTTAAGTATACCTTGCTTTGCACTTTTCACCAAGACCTACCATGCATGTGTAGTTTTCTAATCATCCATGGATGTATGGAGAGTTTATCTCAGGCTTTTTATGGATCTCTCATTTCCAAGATGTCTCCATTACATTTTTTGCTGATACACCACTAGCTCCCACCAGGACCACATCCTCAGGGTGGAAAAAACACAGCTTTCCTCCATTGCTTCCCAACCATGACCACCATTTGTAAATGAGAAAAACTCAAACTGAATCTTCCCACTCTGGCAGCAAAGCAGCTGGTTTTCATGGCCATCCCCATACTGTTAAAATTATCATTCTTGCCAACCAAGCTGGAGGGGAGTAGATTGGTGTAATTCTAGCCAAGATGGTCATGCTCCTACTGTTCTTACCTGAAGTCCTAGCAAATTATTTTTACAAAAATAAATGTATCTCAATTTGTTCTCTGACTTTGGCTGATTACCAGTTCTCTGAAGCTGTTGGTTTTAATATTCTTGTCCAAGGTTTTACTCTGTTTTTCCCCAAGAGTAATCATCAACCTCTTCAGACTGCCATAACTTAAAGTACTTCCCCTAAGAGAAATTTGACAAAAAATTCTACCTAAAATAAAAAAAACAGACTACTATACAACCAACCATATATAAAAAAGAGCTGACTAACTGCCTATAAATATTTTCTTAATCTTTTATCAAACACTTAAATAAGAAGAGATCTAAACTGCAATTATGGGTCAATTACAAGTAAGTAATTGTATGACAACATATATCAAGAAAATATACCAAAGTGGCACTCAAATAAATGTAGGAAAACATCTTCAAGACCTAGTAATATTCCCACCTGCCACGCTGGAGACCCAGGTTCAATTCCCAGTGTCTGCCCATGAAGGCATGGGGTGGGGAGGGGGAAGGGAAGGGGAGGGAAGGGGAGGGGGAGGAGAGAGGTTGGGGAGGAAGAAAAAACAGGGTGGAGAAAAGTGTAGACAGCATACTACCATTTATCTAGAAAATGGATATATGTGTGTATACTATATATACAAGGAGGAAGTATGTTAAGTAACTTCAATACAAAGTGATCAGACAACCCATCCTTAGTGGGCTGTTCTCTAAAGACAAAAAAAATGCTGAAAATTTTTTAAAAGAACTAAACTGTTTTCAGTAATTAAATAACTAGTAATAATATTGATGATATATACATCTATGTTACAGAGAGAGAGAGGCATATGTGTATGTATGTGTGTGTGTGTGTGTGTGTGTGTGTGTGTGTGTGGAGAGAGAGAGAGACAGAGAGAGAGAGAGAGAAGAGAAAAAGAGAAACTATAGTAGGATAAAGCAAACAATTAGAAATGTTGATGTGGGGAGGCATGATATTCAGCATGAGAGAGAAGAGACGCAGGTGCAATATCAAAATTAAATAATACTCTGTAGTTCTAAATTTGGATTATAAATATCAACAAGACCAAAAAAGTCCACCTGCAGTGGGAAGTTGTTGACCTCATGCAAAGCTCTAAAAAACCTGGCTACAACCCAGCCACTTAAGGGTATATATCCTTCTCAAGCATGAGGCTTGGACTTCAGCAAGTCCAGCCAGCCCCAAATATTCCAGGAAAGAAACTAATTCTTCCCTAACTCTGAAGTCTAATGTGGTGAATTCTGCCACTAGCTTTTTATAAGACACAGCTGCAACCATAAGGTTGGAACTCTGGTGACATGATTACATCAGAAGGGCCAGTATTTCCTAATCATGATCTTAAAAATCTCAGCCCAGGGATCTATGTCACTCTCCCAGAATCTAATACGTCACCCTATCATGTTCCTGTACTCTGCCTCTGAATGTGAATGGCAACAAGGAAACTTCACACATGCTAATGTCCTTGGGCTCATGAATTATCCCCAATGAACACAAATCCAGCAGATGTATTGTGCATACTATTAAGCTATTTGCTGCATGGAAATCAAATACAGCCTCCTTCTTGAAACAATCAACTCTGTTTACCTGCAATGCTTGGACACTGTTCTATTAGATAATTTTTAGGAAAGCAAATGAAGGCACTTACGCTGGCAAATTAAAGCAAAATATTTATTACAGAACATAGTAACCGGGAATGGAAAAGAAAACAACACACACACATAGACACACACACACACACACACACTACACACTATAGTCAGAAACCACGCTCATACAATCCAGAGAAAGCTGAGCAATAACACTGACTGAATAATCAACTGCAGCAAGCAAAAGGCACATGCGCCTTTTCTTGCTGGGATGAGACAATACCAATTTTATTAGTCTCATAATGCCTGGACATTTTATACCCTGGACAGCTCATCTTAATTATGTAGGTAGCTATTTCTAGAGTCAGACCTGCCTGTTAAATAACAAATTTCTGCATGTAAGAATAAGCAACCTGTCCTTGATTCCTCTGTCCTTCTTTGGACACTTGTCCAGTAGATATATTTGACTCTGCAAGACTATATTAGTGTTTGCACACAGTTTATCCTACCAGAAGCCCAAAGTGCTCTATAGACTTTTCTATGTACAAGGTTGGATCTTGTTTTTACAGCTTGACCTAAAGGAGTAGAATGTCTTGAATTCTCCTGTATTATTGCTCAACTAGGGTAATTTCTCAGTACAATTTTCAACTATGTGGTAAAGACAGCATATAAATACGCAAGAATGATTCGTTTAATGGTTAGAGATCAAGAAAAAGAAGAGAAAAAAGAACTCTAATATTTAAGAATGTCAGAAATGCAGATTACCAAGAAAAGTGGCCAAACCTTTAAAAATAGACAACATTGTGAACACAATTAACAAAACTGAAATACATATCTGCATGTTATTAAAGGGGGAAACATTAGATTGTATAAGTGATAACAGAACACAACACAGTGAACCCTAAGTTAAACCATAGACTTTAATTAATAGTACAATTATAAAAATGTCAATTGTAATAAATGTTCCACACCAATGCAAGGTGGTGGTGGTGATCTGGTATACAGGAATCCTGTATTCTACACATGTTTGATTTGTAAACCTATAACTTCTTTAATAATAAAAAAGTAGGCAGATCTTTTTCATCAGGTTCATTCATCTCATGCTAATAATAATTTTTCTAATGGTTTTGGGTCTGTAGTCTACTTCTGGGAGTGACTTGCTTACTATTTTGATCTTGCGTTAGCAGTCTGTATACTACCAGTAAGATATTTGCTATGGATGGAACTATTTCTGGAAAACCTGAGACTCACAGCTGTAGCCCATCCCTTTTCTCTGTGGTTCTAAATGTTTCTTGGATGTTTCTTTCAGAAGATGTAACATATAGCTTATGGCAGACTTGGAGTATAGAAACCACCTGTTGATGACACCACTAATGGGTTGGCTAATTGATTTCAGTAGGTGAAAAATGCAGAATAGCAGAGTGAAGTCCTCTACTGAGGATCATATACATGTTATGGACATATGTTATTTCTTCAGGAGCTTAGGTGGTACAATGATCATAATATAAAATTATGTAGTAGAGATCTATTGTGGACAATGAAATTAATAACAAATCATTACAATTTGACCCCTAAAATACAAAATCACTAATGGACAAGGATATAAATCTTTTTATAAGCTGGTTTCTTTTATATCAGTTCATACACATTAGTATGAATCTGTTTCTACTCAGCATAAAAAAGTATGCAATGACTGAAACATATGTCTACTAATAATACTTGTGGTAGGTTAATTTTGGCTCCCAAAGTTATGTCCACATCAACCTACAAATCCATGGAACCTGTGAATGTTACTGTGTATGGTACAGGTATTGCAGATGTGATTAAGTCACAAATCTTAAGATAAGGAGATCATTCTGGATTATCTAGGTGGAACCTAAATCTAATGACAAGTGTCCTTGTAAGAGAGCAGCAGGGGGAGAACATGGAGAAAAGGGAGCAATGTGACCCTAGAGAAAAAAATCAGAATGATGCAGCAATAAGACAAAAAATGTCTACATGCCCACAGTTCCCAGAAGCTGGAAGAGGCAAGGAATGGATTCTCCCCTAGAGCCTCCAGAGGAAGACCAAAACTTTGATTTTAGCTAAGTGAAACTTGTTTTGAACTTCTGGCCTCCAGAACTGTGAGAGATTACATTTCTGATGTTTTTAGCCATCAAATTTATGTTAGTTACAGCAGCCATAGGAAACTAATACAATACTTTGTGCTTTTCAAAATTCGCTTCTTTTCCAATGTTTGTCTCCAAAATGTAAAATGGCTCTTATACTACTGCTGATCTAATGTGAAAATGTGGAGCATAACAGATATATTGGAATATTTTCAGCATCATTCCTTTTATTCAATGGAGAACTAAACTGTTAATGTTCCTAGAAACATCTGAAAAGCACCAAGAAGGAATTGGGTTTCAAAGAAACCCTGGTCATTTTATTTTTCTGAATTTAGAATCTCATCTTTGGGAAGGTGTATTATGGTTCTCCAGAGAAACAGGACCAATGGCAGATATATATAAAGAGATTTATTATAGGAAGTGGACCACATTACTGTGGGGATTGGCAAGTCTGAACCCTGTACAAGTTGGAAATTCTGATGAAGGTGAAGTTTCTCAGATTTTTCCTACTAGCTGCTCCAGAATATAAGAGGCTAGTGGGCTTAAATACTTTTTTATCATCACAATTGATTTTTTTTCCTTCTTTTTTTTGTGAATAGTAACATATATCAAAAAAGCAATAAATTTCAAAGCACAGCACCACAATTAGTTGTAGAACATATTTGAGACTTTGAAATGGGTTACAATTTCACAATTTTAGGTTTTTACTTCTAGCTGCTATCAAATACTGGAGAATAAAAGAGATATCAATTTAATGATTCATCATTCATATTCATTTGTTAAGTCCTATCTTCTATGTATAATTCCACCATCACATTTGATCTTTCCATACGTCTCATTGGGGTTGTTTGGGCTATGGCAATTCTCAATTTTTGATATTGGAAGGGTCTGTCACTAATATAGGGTAGGGAGATTGAACTATCTGATGTTCTGGAGAGGCTGGGCCAGGACTCAGGACTTATCTGGACCAGGGACCCATCTGTAGATTTCTGGAAAGTTACTCTAGTGCCTGGAACCCCTGTGGAATCTTATGTATTACCCTAGGTGTTCTTTAGGATTGGCTGGAATGGTCCTGGATGGGGGTTGGCAGGCTATGATAGGTAGCAAGGTCCACCTGTAACTTCTGCAAGAGCAACCTCCAGAGCAGCCCCTCGACTGCACTTGAACTCTCTGCCACTGACACTCTATTAATCACACTTCTTTCCCCCCTTTTGGTCAGGATGGAACCATTGCTCCCACGGTGTCAGGTCTGAATTCATCCCTGGGAGTCATCTCCCATGTTGCCAGAGAGACCTTCACCCCTGGATGTCATGTCCCATGTAGTGGGGAGGGCAATGATTTCACTGGCAGAGTTGGGCTTAGAGACTGAGGCCACATCTGAGCAACAATAGAGGTCCTCCAGAAGTAACTCTTAGGCATGCCTGTAGGCATTTCAAGCTTTACTACCCACACTTCACAAGAGTAAGCCTAAAGATCGAGGGCATAGCCTATTGATTGGGTATCCCTAAAGTTTGACATAGTATCAGGGTATACCCTGATGGTAAGGTTTAATAGTTCCACAGTTTTTCTCCCCTCCGTCAGAGGACTTTGTCAATACTTTTTGATTATCTGCTTAATATACTCTAGGATGTTTCCAGGCATTATAATAATCTATATAGGATTAAAGGACTTTTCTTATTCCGTGCTTCTTGCGTTTCAGTTGTTCAAGTGAGCTATACAATAGGTTGAATTAGATTATGTACTACAGAAAATTTCAGTTCCAGATCAAATAAGCCTTTCTTCCATTGGTCTCCAAGAGTATGTGTAGTTCTAAAATATAGACACTGTCTTTCTTACTTACTGAATTACTTTAACCCCAACCTATTTGGCTTCCTATCTCTAAATATCAGGTTATACATAGAAAACAGCCTCTCAAAATCCAGAAATAATAGTCACCACTCCCAGCTTAAATGTGTCTGCTCTAAAAGCTTACAATCTAGGCCCCTGTTTTCTTATGAGCATTTTCTAAAAGTGACTATGCCATTGTTGTTTTTTTGTTTCTGGCTTATTTTGTCTCACCCCTATTGATTTCTTAAGTCCTCATTTCTAGCTTTTTTTTTTTGGCATGGGCAAAAACTGGGAATCAAACCCAGGTCTCCGGCATGGCAGGCAAGAACTCTGCCTGCTGAGCCACTGTGGCCTGCCTTAACTTTGTGCTTTTATGCTGCCTCTTACCATGCTCCTAGTTTGTTTTAAATTAAATAATAAGGTCTGCTTATTTTTAGAACTACTAAAGTTATTAATTTTTATTACTTATTTTTGCTCTGTTTATTTTAAAATACTGCATTTTCACTTTTATTAATGAAATAGCTAAGAATATATTTGTTCTTTGTTATCAGCACCAGCCTTCTCTGACAATTTTTTGTTATTGTCCTCTATGATGATTAAGTTCATGTGTGAACTTGGCTAGCCTATGGTGTCCAGTTGTTTGGTCAAGCAAGTGCTGGCCTTATTATTGTAAGAATATTTCATGGGTTGATTTGTATTTATAGTCAGTTGAATATATCTATGACTGATTGCATCTACAATCAACAAAAGAGATTAGCTGATGAGGGGAGTCTCCTCAACCAATAAATTGGTCTTAAAAGCTAGAAATGTGGGATGGTGCGATGTGGCCATACAAAACAAAACTAAACCAAAGAAAGCACAAACTTAAAAGATGGTTGAGAAGTGAAAGAATTCACAAGGTGAGATCAAATGAAACTTTTGCTGAGTAGAATACACAAAAGACCAGAAAATCTTTATTTTTCTCACATAGAAAACAGACAATCTAAGGGCACTTTTGAGATATTAGCCCTACCCTTTCTATGATATTTAAGTTCCTTTTATTTATTAGCAATATAGGATTTGATTTATTTTTTAAAATAGATGTGTATATATGCACAATGTTAGATGACATTTTTTTAAAACTTTAAAACAGTTATAAAAATAATGCAAACCCCATACATAGAAGCCCAACATACTCTTATTCTCCCAGATATCCATATCCCTCAATTCAAACATTTTGCAACATTTTCATATCATCCTATCTGTCCATCTATCTAAAAACCCATCTGTATATCTATCTATTTATCTATCTGTCTATAAGTATGACTGTCTATTTATCATTCCATTTTCTGAATACTTGAGTGTGGGTTGTATATATCATGTTCCTTAAACGGCTAATTTCATAACACCTACATTTCCTAAAATCATGGGTGTGTAATTATGTAACCACTTTAATTGCAGTTATCAATTTCAAGAAATTTATTATCCATATAAAGTTCACAGTCAGTAGTAGGTTGCAATCCCCTTATCACTTTCTATTATGCTAGGGAAATAAACATGTCCTTAATCTTAATCCATTCCATGGATGTAAACCCATTATAAATAAGACTGTTTGAAGATGATCAAGGTGAGGCCTAACTGAATGAGGTAGAGTATTAATTTGGATTACTGGAGTCCTTTACAAGCAGGAAAAATCCAGTAACAGAGGGGAAAAGTCACAGGGAGAAGCCAGAAACTGGATGTCAACAGAACCCAGAAGAGAAAGGGTAAGATGCTGCCATGTATATTACCATCTGATGGAAAAGCCAAGGACTCATTGATTGCCAGCAGCCAGCCCCAGAACACAACAGTCTTCAGAGAGAAATCATCACTCTGCTGATGCCTCAATTCCAGACTTCTCCTAGTCTCAATATTGTGATCAAATAAATTCCAATTGTTTAAACCAAGCAATTTCATGGTGTTTTGGTTTGCTAATGCTGCTGGAATGAGATATACCAGAAATGGATTGGTTTTAACAAAGGGAATTTGTAAATGAATTTGTTATGAATTTACAGTTCTAAGGCCATGAAATGTCCAGATTAAGTCACCAACAAGAGGATACCTTCACTCAAGAAAGGCAAATCATGTCTGGGGTTTCTGTCACATGGGAAAGCATATGATGATATCTGCTCTCCTTCTCTCCAGATTCCATTGTTTTCATATCTGATTTCAATGCCTTTGTCTCTCTAAGCATCTGTGGGTCCTATTTTAGCTTCTCCAGGGCAAACTCTGGATTTAATCTCTTAGCTTTCCTTGGCTCCCTCCAGGTTCTGGCTTTTTTTCTGTATTGACTGCCCTTGCTTAGAATCTCC
This sequence comes from Myrmecophaga tridactyla, assembly GCA_004026745.1. NCBI lineage: Eukaryota > Metazoa > Chordata > Mammalia > Pilosa > Myrmecophagidae > Myrmecophaga > Myrmecophaga tridactyla. The sequence goes on along the minus strand of PVIY010055076.1, from coordinate 2,028 downwards.
CAGGGAATTTCTCTCTTTATCTCTAAGCATTTCTGTTTGAGCTTGCTCCAAAATGTTTCCCTTTTAAAGGACTCTAGTAAGTGGATTAAGATCCAACTTGAATACCTGCCCTGAAACAAATCACTGCACTGAGTGCCCCACCCCATGCCCTGCTGCCTATTGTACAACCATCCCACAAACACAAGGCCTTAGACTACTGAAAAAAAATCAACTCTCAAAATATATCAATCAAGATATTTACATGCCACGAAGACAGCAGAAGATCACTAAGCATATCACAATGCAGACAGATATAACCCTGCCTAATGACCAGATTAAAACACCAGAAGAGACACAGACATTGGAACAACTAATCAAAGATGTTCATACAACTCTACTTAATAAAATAAGTGGGATAGCAAATGACATAAAGGAGATCAAGAAGACAATAGAAGAGCATAAAGAGGAATTTGAAAGAATAAATAGAGCTAGCAGATATCACAGAGATTAAAGACTCTGTTGACCAAATAAAAATATGATAGAGGAAAACAACACCAGATTTGAAGAGACAGAAGAAAGAATAAGTGACATAGAGGATAGGATAATTGAGTTCAAAGACTCAAAACAGCAAATGGCAAAAAAGATGGAAAAAAATGAATGGGAATAGGGAAATGATAGACAAAACAAAGTGCACAAATGTAAGAATAATTGGCATCCCAGAAGGAGAAGAGAGGGGTAAAAGGCTAGGAAGAGTAGTTGAGGATATAATGGGGAAAACTTCCCAACCCTCATACAGGACATAAATATACAAGTCAAAGAAGCCCATTGAACTCCAAACAGAATAAATCCAAATAGGTCTTCCACAAGGCACATACTAATCAGTTTGTCAAATGTTAAAGAGAAGCAGAAAATCCTAAGAGTGGCAAGAGAAAAACAGTCTACTACATTCAAGGGAGATCAGATAAGACTGAGTTCAGACTACTGAACTAGCATCCTGGAGGTGAGAGGCAGTGGTATGATGTATTCAAGATCCTGAAAGAGAAAGATTTCCAGCTAAGAATTCTGTACCCAGCCAAATCACCCTTTCAAGATTGAGGGAGAGATTAAAGTTTTCACAAGGAAGTCCTGAAAGAATTTGGCAACAAGAGACTGGCCCTACAAGAAATACTAAAAGAAGTTCTGCCAGCTGAAAAAGAAAAAAAAGACAGGAGAGGGAGGTCTGGAGGAGAGCACAGAATTGGAGAGTACCACTAGAGGTAATTTAAAGAATACAAAGAGAAAGAGGGAAAAGAATATATATAGATCTGACAAATAAAATTAAAAAGATAAGATGGTGGAATCAAGAAATGCATTTTCAGTAATAACTTTGAATGTTAATGGACTAAACTTATCAATTAAAAGATACAGATTGGCAGAATGGATTAAGAAATATAATCTAGCTACAGGCTGCTTACAAGAGACTCATCTTAGACACAAGGATACAAATAGATTGAAAATGAAAGGATGGGAAAAGATTTTTGATGCAACTTGTAACCAAAAGAAAACAGAAGTAGCTATATTAATATAAGACAAAAAAAGACTTTAAATGTAAAGACATCATAAGAGACAAAGAAGGACACTATATACTAATTAAAGGGTCAATTCACCAAGAAGATATAGCAATCATAAATGTTTATGCTCCCAATCAAGGAGCTCCAAAGAACATGAGATAGACATTGGCAAAACTGAATGGAGGAATCAAGTAGACTTCCAGGTCAAGATGGCGGCTTAACAACGTGCGCGTTTTAGTTCGTCCTCCAGAACAACTACTAAATAACCAGAAACAGTACAGAACAGCTCCTGGGGCCACATCAGTGACCAGACACACAGCGTACCCCAGTCTGGACCAGCTGGACCAGCTGCGAGCACCCCTCAGAACCGTGAGTTCCCAAAGCTGCGGCAGCCAGCGCCCCTCCCCCACAGGCCGCTTCCCAGAGGGGAAAGGAAAGGACTCTACCAGCAGCAGGGACTGGGCACAATCAAACGCCAATTGTGGAACTAATTAACAAA
>PVIY010055075.1:0-13907 GCA_004026745.1 Myrmecophaga tridactyla | reverse complement strand
TTAGCGAGCTTGAGCCTCCTCCGTACGCTTGGCCCAATCATTGTAACAATAAAGAAGCTTTGTACGGATTATTCGGCCTCCGTCTCAAGTCCTTTAGACCCCTTGCCTCACGGCAAGCAGACTCAGCTACCTAGGTTCCCACCCCGCGAGCTCGCCCTTTAATATTCACCCAGTGTTCCTGCGCCCCACCCGACTGAGGGCAGTCGAAGCACTGGTTCAAAGTATTTTCCTTCATATTTTCTCCTCATATTATTTATGGAAAAACAATGAAATCAGAGTGAGTTTGTATCTATTATTTATTTCTTAACTTATAATTTTTCCTATAAGGGAAGTATTTTAAACACCATAAGATTATTAGTTTACTCAAGTTTAATTATACTAATTCATTACTCAAATGTAGCAAAATAAATTAATTGAATTATTCTAGTTTCATCTTGTATACCAATTATTTCAAACTATATAAGCTTTTTGACATATATCACTTATGATTTTAAATCAAAAACCTTTTCATATGGATTTAGGGTACGTTTTGCTTATTTTTTAAGTAAAAGAAGGTGGAAAAGTACCTTCTTAATTCAATGACAATAAGAACTGCATAATTACATTCTTGTAGTATAAATTTGAGAACATGTCATATAAACATAGGGTAATATAATTACTAGCTTTAACTGTGGTATATTTTAATATATCTACACTACATTGTAAAATTGCCAATTGTCTTAAACTTCACTTTCTTCATTGTTAGAGTTTTGAAGCACTCTGAATTTTCCCAGGCTATTTCTGATTTATTTGTTCATCTCAAGTTTCAGGTAGCTTTACATTTGTTTTTCAATTGTAAAACTAATATATAGATATTGGAAAACAAACAAACAGACAGACACTAAGTGGTCCAGAAGGTGGGAGAGAGAAGAGGAAAATATATTTTATTGGTACTGATAATTTTTTCTTTGCAAACTCATATATACTGACAACTCTTCATTCATTAATGTTTTCACTCATATAATAAATATTTCCTGAATGCCTACTAAGTGGCAGGTATTATTCTCAACTTTAGGGATAGAACCCCAAATTTTAACTCTCATTGAGTTTATATTTTACTGAAGGGAGACAGATTAAAAACAAATAAGTGTATAATAGTAAAGTCAGACTGCAATATGTAAGCAGAGAGTAGGTACCAAGTGTGATGAATACGAAGCGTTAATTTATTTTGCGTGATCATGAAATGCTTTCATGAGTAAATGAGCCAAAGAGAAACCTGAAAGATTGAAGGAAGAGGCCATGTGAAATACATGTGACAGAAAGTTTCAGGTAGCAAAATAACCTATTTTATTATACTATACATTATTAAACTACCTACTATCAATGCCCACGGACATGAAACACATCTCCGTACATATCTATGGACATTTTTACAGGATCAATTCATAAAAGTGAGCTTCCTCTCATGAATGAGATCTACACTTAATTTTGTACATATTTCCTGACAGAACATTCCACATTTTTATTCTTACCATGTCTAAGGTATATTGATACTGGTTTTAGCATACACTTATCCATGGTACACATTATAAACTTTTATTTTCTCTACTTTAAAAGCTCAATACTGATGCTCATTGCTTTAAATGTCATTTGTTTGACTAGAAGTGGGGTTAAATGTACTTTGGAGTATAATTATTAAGAGTCCAGCCCTGGAGTCCAACTGGCCTTGGTTCAAGTTCCAGGCCCTCTGCTTACTAGTTATGCAATGTTTGGTAATTCATGTAATTCTATGCCTTATTTTTATTATCTGAAATTTATTAAAATGATAATAGCATCTACAACATAGGTTTGTTTTTGATGGAGAAATAATTGTGTTAAATATTAGAAATGGGCGATGTCTTAATATGAATTATTCTTGAACCCTGGTTGGTCACCGAAGAAAATTCTCTTGATATATAGCTATATTTTATTTGTAAATAGTTTATTTATGATTATTGCATGTGTAGTCATAAATTTTACTGGTTCCTTAGTCTTTTTTCAGTTATCATTAACAAACTTTGACATCAAGGTAATATTAACTTGCTATATAGAAAATATACATTTTTTTATTCTGAAATTATTTTAAAAGCTTAGAAATATATCTTCTTGAGGGTTTGAATAGACTCACTGCCTTTAAAAGGTCTTCTATGTCATCTTTTAATGTGTATCTATTGTTGTCTAAGAATATTTTACAAATTTTTATTCAGAAAACGAACTCAACTCAATCATAATATACTAACACATAATATGTACAATTAATATTGAATAAAATTCAATAAAATAAATTAGTGGTCTAATCAATAATTTGCCAGCAAATTATTATTCTAATATTTAACTTTATATAGAACAAGTGACACCTTATTAATACTTGACTAATATTCATACTTCAATCATTTTTTACAAAATATTTTCTGTATCAAGGTTTTCATCATTGTACAGTAGCTCCCTTTTTTCTTCTACTCATAGCCTGCCTGGAAGCAATACTGAGCTTTTACAGTAAATAAATGTGGTAATATCTATTTTGGACTTTCTGAATATAATCACCACAGCTGTGTTTTATTTCTGGGAGGGTTTCATTTTTCAGCTTAGGAAATTGTAGGGAAGATGATGAGATAAGTAGAAAGTAAGTAAAAGCTCCAACTCCAAGGATTAGAAACATTTTGCTTCTGCTCCCTGAAGATAATGATAACAGAAAATTTGTTTTACCCCTGATGGAGTGGAATTTTAAGATAGAAACAATAACAATGGTATTCAATCATAGCCTACTACTATGAAAATTACTGACTTGCAAATACCGAAACTGAGTATTTCAATAATCATCTCTTAACATGAAGGTCAGAGATAGGTGAATCTCTGCATATCTTTTTAGGAATTTAGTATAGTTTTGGAACAGCTAACAATTATTTGCATGTCTCTACATATTAGTAAGTCAAAATTGTATGAAAAATGTAGCTTGAATAATTAAACACAGAAAATATGCATGTTATCCTCCAAAAGCAAAATAAATTCTATGCTAAATATAGATATGTGTGTGTGTCATTCTCACATTCTTACCTTTGAGATCTAAGTTTATTTTTACCATGCACTCTTTAGTTCCTTAACCACATTTTCTTCTATCAAAAAATATTTTTCTGATCACAATTATTTATGTGTAATTTAAAATTTCTAAAACTTTTCACCATGACATTTTCAGTTTCATAGGAACTTTTGAAACTTTGCCACTCAAAAAGGGATCTGTTTTAAGTCCCATCCCACATCCCTTCCTCTTCAGCCTAGGCAGTCCTTTGCAATTACCTCAGTTAAAATATGGCACAAGTGAAGTTACATAACTTCCATAGCTTGATCTTTAAATCAGTTGGGTTACTTGTATTTGGAACCAAGAAACCATACAGTGAAATCCAGACTACATGGTGAGTACCAGCGTCCTAGTCCTTCACTGCAGCTGAGATCTCAGTTAGCAGTAAATACTCATTAACTTTCCAAACTCATGTGCATGCCACTCTGGGAGTGGATCTTCCAGCCCTCAGCCAAGTCACCTAAACTGATGCTGCAAGGGAATATGTAAGTTCCCCGAGGCCATGCCATGTCCAGATTACACATTTGTGAAGAAAATAATTCATTGGTTTTGTTTTAAGCAACTAAATATTTAAGTGATTTGTTGTTTAGCCAAAGATAACCAGAGTGGTTGAAGCAAGAAAAAGAAGATTTTGCAAACTTTCAGCAAGATACACAAATAAAGGATTAGAAAGAAATGGAGCAGTTAGTTTGAATCCAGTGTCAGTGCATTAAATCTCAGACTTGTATTGGGGATATTATTATTTCCTTAAACATCTCCAGTTATTTCCATAAACAACCTGCCATCTACTCAAATGATATTTGAGATATGTGTGGAACTTTACAAGAAATTTAAAAATGCAAACTCTAAGAGAGGAAAAACAAAGATGTTGGACTTGAACAGAAATTTGAAAAAAAAATGTCACTGACACTGTTTAATTTCACTTTAGCACTGTGCTCCTGGAAAAAAAAATAGTAATGGCCAAGAAATCCCCCCAAAACCAACCTCCTTGCCCTCCCCACCAAGAAATGACTTCTGCAAAGAACACTCTCATCCATATGATTTGATAAAACTCACAGCTGACCCTGTTTACCCATGAGAAGGCCACACACAGACATTCCAAATTCCCATTCTTTGTCTCTAAAAGACTAGTTGAATTGCTTAATTGCTTTCCTCCACTGACCAATCTGTACAAAACACCTACTAACTTGACTTGACCAAACTTTAGTCAGTTTTTTCCTCTTCCCTCAAGTCCCTGGATTTTGGCCTACCCTTCAGCAATGGAACATGATTTAATGAACCCTCCTTAAAAGCCCTGATCACAATTGACTGAGTTCATGGAGAACATTCCCTGATAAGCTGTCTGGCCATGCTACTGGTCTTCTGTGGAGCAAATTGCCATATGGTGCATCATGGTAACACAAGCTCAGGCAAAACAGAGATTCTCAACAAATGACCACTTTATTATTTGCACAGCAGAAGGGGTCCAAAAGAGCAGGAGAAGATATTACATTGTAGCTGGCCCCCTACAGAGGCCAGTGCTCAGGTCAGACCTGGTGGATGACAGCTCTGAATGCCCCAATATGTGTGGGAGACAAGAAACACCAGGGCTGCCCTGAGTTAGGTATTTATTCACCTCAGGTGTATCATGTATCAAGAAAGTTTTTTTATAGAGTTTCCCACCCCTTCCTGGGATTCAAGTTACTGTCAGGATATTCCATTCAATGTCTTACCCTGGTTGTGTGTTGGAAGAATATGAAAACACCAAAGAAAATGGGGGCTTAGGAGAGAGCAGAGATATGGCCACTGAACTGCCCTATGACTTGCCCAGAATCATCCCACGCATGCACAATTGATTCCTTCTAGATTTGCTTACTCTTCCCCATAAAAGAAAAAAAGTATTTTTGGCTGAACTTTGTGATCTTTGCAAATCTTAGAGTAGGTGGAGGCTTCTCCCTATAGTAAAAGTCCCTCCCCTTCCAGCAATAGTCCCTTTCCCTTCTACAATAGTCTTTATGTAACCTCCCTCCTACCTAAGTCTATATTTGTTTATTTGACATAAGAGAGATACTTTGGGACTTCCCTATTCCTACTTCAAGGAATATTAAAAAATTATCAATTCTATCTGATATTTGACATATCTCTGAAATAGACTGAGTTAAGGGATGAAAAGATATTTTCATCCATGAACAAATTTTCTCATCAATAATTTCAAATCTAACCATTTTCATAAGATTGAGGAATAAATAGCTTGAAAAATGTATATGTGGCCGTTCTTTAAATGTTTCTCTGCCCCACAGTTTTGAAAAGATGATGTCCATAGTTAAAACTGCTTTTGGTTTTCTGCAGAAGAAGGGCCAGTGTGTAAAAATAAAGGATATACATACATACATACATACATATGTATATATAAGTGCTGCTTTGGGCACTCAGTGAAGTAATTTGTACTGAAAAAAAATCCATGGAAACAAGTTAATATTGTATGCCTGCAATAACCTATGAGCAGCCAGATATTCTAGCAAACAAACAAAAAATTAATGCATTGAGTAATTTCTATGGTGTTTGAAATATGACAAAAAATAGTGATCTTTCTTGAAAGAATGCTGTTTGAGTTTATTAAATGCTGCTGAAATGCAATGTACCAGAAATGGAGCAGCTTTTAAAAATAGAATCTATTAAATTACAAGTTTACAGTTTTAAGACCATGAATGTGTCCAAACTAAGGCATCTGGAAAAATGATACCTTGACTCAAGAAAGGCCTGTGTCTGTCACATGGAAAGGAACGTGGCTGATATCTCCTGGTCCTTGTTCCCAGTTCTGTCAATTCCAGCTTCTCATGCCAGTGGTTTCCTCTCTAAGCATCTGTAGGCCTTCACTTAGCTCCTCTGGGACACAAGCCTTGCTTAGTGTCTCATGGGAAGGCACATGGCCATGTCTGCTGGGCTCTGCATCACCAAACATCCATGTCTAGGCATCTGTTCTGTCAGCACTCCAAGCATTTCCAAATGTTTGTCTCTGTTGTTTATGAAGCAACTGTGTTTTCCAAGCATCTTCACTTCCTACAAAATGTTTCCCCTTTTAAAAGACTTCAGTAAACTAATTGAGACCTGCCTTGAAAGGGCAGAGCCACATTTCCATCTAATCAAAAGATCACACCCACAACTGGGTGTGTCACATCTCCATGGAAACAACCCAAAGTTTCCACCCATAAACAATAGGTCTGCCCCCACAAAATTAGATGCAGAGAGAAAACATGTTTTTTTTCTGGAGTACATAATTTCAAGCCAGCACAAATAGCTAATAAGAGACTGCTGTGCTTTGTCAGGCAAGTTGGAGAAGTGTAATGTTCCTAAGCAATTGGAGGCAGCTAGCCTGGGAGAAGGTATGCTATCCTCTATCCACTGAAACACAAGCTAGAATGAGATCTCTGAGTCATTATTTTCAAGATGTTTAAATTCAGAAAAGTCTTGAATTCTCTAATCATTTCATATAACCATTCTGAAAACATATAAATTGGAAACATGCATGTACATTTAATAAGTATCTTGGCAAGGTGGTGATATTTAAATCCTTGTTTTCTGAGAAAAAAGTAAAAAAATCACAAAACCTTAATGTATAATGTTTTCCAATTTCTTCGATGTAAATATTGCTGCCATTGCCAATTTTAAGCTTCCAATGAAAGATCAGTCTGATCCATTATCCCACTGAATATATATGTGCATTTATGTGTTTGTACTCATTATTTGAATTCTATTTATTATATATTCTCTATATATGCTCTATGTTTGCGTATGTATGTGTATACTGAAAATCAACAAATGAACAAAAGTCATTTAAAAGTTGGAAATGCAGTGACACATTTTGAATATAGGATTATTAGTCCTGAAAGTAAGATATAGGGCCACAAGAAACTCACAGCCTTAAAAACATCTTATCAGAAAACAAACAATAAGAAAAGATTGCAATTGCTGCACATAGCTAGGATTTATATGGCTAGATAAATGACTGCTGAAAAATAGCTTTGAATAGTCTAACATATTTCTAAATAGATTAAGCACTTGATCTCTTGCTCAAGTATCTCACAGATTTCACCTCCTATATAAATCCAGTGTAAAATTATCTTTGCAAAATTTTCTTTTAGTTTCATCTGGGTTACTATAGTAAATGTAACTGCATAAAATGGCAACATGAGCAAAGTGATAAAAACAGCTTTCCTGGATTTGCCTCCCAGACAAATATATGCAGCGTTTACAAAAGCTGGAAACAGTTGTGGCCAATAGAACTTTACTGCATGTAATTTTAAGCATTGTGGTTACTATAGCCAGATACTGAGAAATTGGGTGGATTTGTTTAAAAGGAGGGGAATCAATAAGTATTAGGGAAGAATTTGGTAATGTGTTCTATAACAAAACATATTCCTCTGGATAGTCAATTTTAAATAAATTCAAAGAAGGAAATAATTTCATTGGCTGTAACTTTAGCAGAAGATGTACATACAAATAATGTGTCATGCAGCACTTGCACCAACTCTTAAAGAAACATTTTCCTTCTACTCTTCCTTATCAAATAAATAGGAAAATTTGACTGTCTTTTGACTCCATCAATCTAAATCCACAAAAGAAGTAATAGCTGAAATCAGCCTCCAACCCTAAAGAAGGAAAAAGTGTTCTGAAGTTTAAATAAATTTAAATCACAAAGCCACAAGGCAGAAAGAGAAGGAGTCCCTTAGAGTTTACCTTTAGGAAGAAGTGATCATTGAGCATACCTAAAGAATGCCAAAGGAAATGCCAAAGGAAAAGTCCTTTCAAGCTCCTGTGTTCACATATTTGTATTTTAAAGGGGTGGAATGGGATATGTCATATCATAGTCCTGCTAATGTGTAGCTCTTAATGTTTCATTTTATGTAATTTTCATCTCCAGCTTGACTATGAATTGATAAAAAATATTTTATAGTTATCACTAAAAAGGAGAAAAATAATAAAAAAGAGGCAACAACAAGCACTTCTACGAAGGTGTTTTTTTTTCTATTGTTTTTAATTTAACTAATTATGTTAGAAGATTCCACAAAAAAAGGGGGATAGGCTGATTTATATAGGTGGCACTCCAAAACAATTCTTTTGGCTCAATAGATGAGTCCTTAAGAAATTTCGCTTTCTGCTCCCTTCCAATACTCCACTTTAATACTGTTTGGTTTCTACTAAGAAGCCATGTTTTACCTTTTATTTAAGTGGCAGCAATTCAGAAATTCTGAGTTTTTCTCAAGGGGTCCTTTGGTAAGCCCTAAAATAATTTTACTGGATTTTTCATTTAACAGATCTCAGTAGCATAAACAAACATGTGGAAGAGCAAATAGGACTTGAGACCAGCCATGTCTAAAGTAGTTTTTATTCAATTACAGGCTTGGAAATAGACATATCAGAATGACCTAGAATGTTTAATAATACTGTGGCCTCTTTAGGGTAGCACAGATGAACTATTTCAAACTTTACTGGGATTAGATTTGTAAATCTTCAATGTTAACAAATGTTTTGAATGATTCTTATACATATTAATGCTTTAAAACCAGTAGCCTAAAGGAAAGTTTAAGCCATCTGTCCGGTGCTCATTACACATTTGTGGGAAAGCCTCATTAACCCTAAAATTAGTTTTAATCCTGGCAAACACATTTAATTAATACAAAATATTGCAAAGATAGAAGTCAGTGTTTTCACATCATTTTAGCTTGAATATGATTAATATTTATTTTTTTTTTCTCTTTGCTGGTTGAAATGCCTAATGAAAATTGGCTATTTGCTACAATGCAGCGTAAGCAGATGTGTCTTGCATGAGAATTGTTATGTTCAGTCTTGACTTGGTCACTAATAACTTTCTCATCTTGAGCAATTCACTTAAATTTTCCCTTGTTTAATAATTAATTTTGATTATATAAATAATACATGAATATATTATCCTCTTAAAAAAGGGAAATTCAAATATTATATATGTTAAGCTAAATTTTTCTTTGACAACCAATTTCAAAGTAAATTCATGTCTCAGAATTAATCAGATATTAGTTTGGCATATAACTATCCTAATCATTGCAGATACATGCATGCATATAAGGATATATATCTGTGTGTGTGTGTGTGTAAGTTGAATAGTAACATAGTATACTTTTAATAAAGGGCATGCTATAGTACATTTTGTTACAAATTTTATATTCCATTCAATATTAAATCTTCTAAGATTTCCTGTCATTCCACTGAAATCATAATTCTTTTTGTGTTTTTTTTCTACATGGGGAGGCACCAGGAGATGAATCCAGGTCTCTGGCATGGCAGGAAAGAAATCTGCCACTGAGCCACCATCGCACTGCCTGAAATCACAATTCTTAAATGCTATATAAAAGAGCACCAGGAGTTCTCAGAGAGGTCAAGAGCTTGACCAGGGACTGATGTGGTGAAGGTTCTTTACTCAGCTGCAGGAAAGAATTCAAGGACTGGTCAGTGTGTACAGCCAAAAGTTTAATCTGCAGTGAAAGTACATACTTGTAGCAGGTGAACATGGGTGTTCTCCAAAAAAGAAGCTATCTGAGGTTGGAATCCTTACATTATAAGGACTTGGGAGAGGACCTTCTCCCCTCTGGTTATGCTAATAAGGGATTGATCTGCTGAATTTTTCATTGATTCTTTTCCAGCATCAACCTGAGTGAGGGCTAAGGGTGCTGAGGCTAGTTGTGCTCAGTTTAGGTGTGCACCAAAAGGAACATCTTGCTATGGGGCTTAATGTAATTTCCCCTCCCTCCTTCCCTATCTAACTCCGTAAATATATGTTATTTGTTTATCCATTTCCTTAATGAGAGCATTTAGGGTCTTTCTTTATCTTTTTATTTTTACTTCTTGTTATTATAATACTAATATTCTGTATAGTAACAATACAACTAATATTCCATATAATATATTTGCAAGCATTTCCTTGTTAATATAAAAATAAATCCTTCTCCAATGTATGTATGACAATGTAGAATTATTTGATCAAATTAATATACATTTTAAACTTGAATAAAAGCAGTCAAGTTGTCTTCCAAAGTTACATTAGCTAAATAAACACCCAGAAACCCACCTGTGTGAGTATATCATTGAAGCTTGTTCTTAACACAATCATATACCATAATTTTTTCCAAAAGAATAAAACGATGCATGACTCTACCTAGAAATTTCACTGGTAGTTGGTTTCTGCACTTTTGTATATTTTACTAACTCTCTGGTTGCATGAGTTACTGAAGCAACTAATGTACTTACTTCTTCAGACTCTGTATCCAATACTCAACATTATGACATTGATGCAGTGCGCCAACCTAATACCTTTTGAAAATGGGAAATGTTAAGGTCTCTTTGAACTAAATCTTGGCAGAAAGTTGAAATTTTATGTATAGCACATCTAGTTATGTGTGAGGGAGTTGCTACAACAGTGTGTCATGGAAATATAAGTTCAGGGTTCAACAGAGACTTTCAGCAAATAATCCTTTTATTGTACAGAATAAAGAGTCCAGAAGGAGAAACTAATCTCCTTGTCACTTACACAGCACAAAGATTCCCAAAGACCAAAGTTCTCTGGGGTGGCCAAAAACTGCTCCAAGTTGAATTTGATGATGTCAGCTCTGCATGCCCCACTTGGAGTCAGAGAAGAGAGCCAGATCCATACACTTTGAATATGGTTTTTATCTACCTCAGGGGAAACAATCCCTGCCACTGAGAATTCCTGTTCTGATAAACATCCCTGGTTTCTGGGATTAATATCTGCCCAGATTGTAGAATGACACACAATAGAAAAAGAAGTGGGATTAGCAGAAGGCTGAGAGGATGACCATTTAGCATTCACTTGTGACTTCCCCAGAGAGGGAGGTGAGAGTAAGTAAGGTACAGGCAATGACAGCTTCACAGGTTTCTGTTACTTCCCTAATGGGTAAAAGCTATCTCTGCCAGATAAAAGCAACATTATTTAGGATATTTTCTGTCTAGGTAAATGTAAGGGGAAAAATAATTTCCTCTTTCACTAGAGGCATCCCAGACTCCATAAAATGAATTAGCTAGTTATAATAAAAAGTTATAGTAGTTACTTATGCTTATTATACTTAACATGCCTCCAACTCCCACTTATTTCCATTGGAAAATTTATAGAAGTAGATGTGGATGGTATAGAAATTACCTTCTCTGCATTATTCAGAATTTTCAATGAGACAGAAAACTTATATAAGATTTACAACCATTGAATAACCAAGGCAGCTTCAGAGTCTACAGGAAGAATCTTGCAATATTTAATCCATTGAGATTAAAAGGGTCCTGCCATTGCTTCTATATTTGCAAGACTGACTCAAGATTCAAAGTCTTTTAGAAGTATGTTTTTGAATTGAGCTTAAGTCATGTAACTACCCTTTGCAGAACTGAGGAGGTGAAAATAAGAATCTGTCTCATCTACCAACAGAGATGCAGACGTGCCCCTATGTGAAGCATCTCAAACGGGAAAAAAAGATGTGTTGTTAAAAAGACAAATAGAGGCTGGTAACTATGACATAAACCATGCCCTCTGCCAATTGTTATTTTTCACTGTATTATTATGCTTAAATATTTGTTAAATCTAGCTTGTATATTCATCCTTATAATTATAAACTTTATTATATTATCAAGCATAACTGCATGTTACAAAGTATACTAAATGAAGGAGGGAATATGTAGTTAAGAGTTGTTCTCTGATTCATTTTTTATCGGAAGAGAAAGAAACATGGTGTATTTTAGTCATTAAGGGAATGAAAAACTTTTTGAAGGACAATTTTGCCTAGAATTTTAACATGTAGTATCTTAATATTTAACCTGTCTACAAGTAAATGTAGCAATAATGTGCTCTCATCTCAGAAGATGAAATTTAACTCTGAATTCAGAGAAAAATTACACATTTCATATTTTATTAGAGAAACCCCCCATCCACACAAACAAGCTAAATGAATTCTACTTAGGTTATACATTCCTCTTTTGTTTTTTTTTGGTTGCTGTATGGTTGCTTTTTCCATGTGACTATCCTCTTATTGCAGCGCCATTCATTGAATTTCTTCTTTTTTTGGTGGGGGAAGACATTCATGGGACAATAATCAAGACAGGTCTCCCATATGGCAGGCAAAAATTCAACCACTGAACTACCCTTGCACCCCCTTAGGTTATGTATTTCTGAAGACTAAGATTCTGCCCTGGAATTCAATTTTCTGCCTTCCCTTATGAGTTCAAACACTGTAGGTTATTCTTTGAAATTACTGAAGAGATTCTTGAGATCAAGAAATATATATCAATTATAATTGCATAAAATTAAGAATATTGCAGACACTTAAACCATATATTTTAATAATAGTAATGATTTATCAAGTAATTCAATATACAAGTCTGATTTTGGGAAAAATCCCCTTATCCTCATGTAAATAATATATTACTGCTGCAAATAAGAGTAGTTGTAATGAAACAAATGCCACATTTTGCAAAATGAAATTGAGATAGATCAAACAACAATGTGCTAGTTTGAAACTGTTGTGTACCAAAGAAGAGCCATGCTTTTTAATTCTCATTCAATATTGCTGGGTAGGAACTTTTTAAGAAGGAACCAATATGGAAAAGGCTTTAGAACCAACAGAGCCCACACAGCCAGAGACCTTTGGAGATGTGGAAGAAAGGTGTCTCCAGGGAAGCCTTACGAAATGGGGAGAGAAAGCTAGCAGATATTGTTATGTGCCTTCCCAGCTGAAACAGGTGTACAGAATCCAAACCCTTCAGCAGATGCCAGTCACATGACTTTCCAGCCAAGAGAGCTGTCTGGACAGCATCAGCCTTTCTTGAGTAAAGGTAACCTCTTGCTGGTGCCTTAATTTGAACATTTTCATGGTCTTATAACTGCAAGATTGGAATTTAATAAATCCCTTTATTAAAAGTCATTTTGTTTCTGATATATTTTCCATTCCATCAGTTTACAAATTGAAACAGACTTTGGTACCAGAGAAATCTGGCACTTCAGTTTGCAAATACCAAATATGTCAGAAATTTTTTTTTTTTTTAATGGATAGGGGAAGATTCTGGAAGAATTGTGAGGAGCTTGACAGAGAAGGCTTAGAATGCTTTGAAGAGACTGTTGGTAGAAATGTGGACTCTAAAGTACTTCTGTTAAGGCCTTAAACAAAAATAATGCATGTTTTATTGCAAACTGGAAGGAAGGAGACCCTTGTTTTAAAACGGCAGATAATCTGGCAAAATCAACTACTAGTTTTGGATGGAAGGCAGATTTTAAAAGCCAAGAACTTGGATATTTAGCAGAAGAGATTCCAAATTAAATGAAGATAGGGCAGCCTGGTTTCTCCTTGCAGCTTCTAGTGAAATGCAACAAGAAAAAGATGAGAACTAAACTCTTGGGTACAAGAAAGTCAGAAATTGATGGTCTGAAATTTCTGACTTTGCAGAAAGGGAGACCTCAGAGAACAGTGCTCCATGTGAGGATTTAACCAAAAATGAAAGCAGTCAACCATTTCTGGAAAAGCCAGGATTGGAGATGGAGTTATCAAGAAAAGATTTGTGAGTGTCCTATTGTTGATGGCCATGATTTCTGCCTACTGCATAGAAAACCAACAAGAGTGTTGAGGAATCTGTATAAACAGAATCATTGCCTGTCTGGACTAAAAGGTATGGGAAAGGGACAAATTGAAGGAAAAATAACTTTAGATGTAGAACCATGGTAAGGTCTGAATCTAAAAAACTTGGGCCAGAAGAGTGGACTTCACAAAGTATTTCAAGAAGGTAGTTTGTCCTGAAGACAGAGGGTGGG
>PVIY010055074.1:0-13913 GCA_004026745.1 Myrmecophaga tridactyla | reverse complement strand
GGGAGGAGGGAGGGGCCGGGCGGAAGGAAGGAGGGTGAGCGCAGGGACTCGTACAGAGGATCAAACCAGGTAAAGTCACTCACTTGAGGGACAGTCGTGGGTCGCCATAAGGGGCGTAGGGTGAAATGTTTAGAATAAACTCCTTGGGAGGGTAGGAGCTCCATTTCTGCTGCACTGTGCTCTCATTGTTATTCCAAAAGTCTCTGTCTAGATCACTGGAGGGGCAGAGAGAGAGGGGGAGAAAACAGGGAGATACAAGAAGAAACAAGAACTGGAAGTCCTGCAGGGGCAGAGGGGACGCGGGGCCCAGGGGACCAGGGCACCCAGAGGGTGGGCGGGCGAGGGTCGAGTCCTGTGGGAGGAAGAAGGGCGGGTGGGGAGGGAGGGCCGGCACACGCACCCGTGCGTGCGTACACACACGTACACACATGCACACGCACACACCCGAGGGCCGCAGAGAAGCCGCACTGAAAGGAGGCGAGCTGCAGGATGGGCAGACCGGGAGCCTTGGTCTCAGAGCTGGTGGGAGAGAGAGAGATGGTGAGAGAGGCAGGAAGGGAGAGGAAGAGGTGGGGAGGGTGCTAGGGACAAGGCCTAGGGGGTGGGATGGGGTGCGGGGTGGGAGGAGAGGGTGCTGGCTTCTGGCTGCAATGAGCTGAAAAGGAGAGCCAACTCTGCTCCTAAAATCCTTACCCTTCCCGGCCTCAGTTTCCCTGCCCCTCAAACGAGAAGGTTGGCTGTGTCTGCTTAGCCATCAGCTCTCCCAGTGGCGGGGAGAGGCCCCGCTTCTAGAGAACTTGAGGTTGTTCCCTCCTCTGTCTTCTCTCCACGGAGCCACGCCTGGGGTAGGCCCACTCCCTGCCCTTCTTTCTCTTCTTTCCATTGCCCTAAAGTACCTGCTGACCTTCTCTGCTCATCCGTTCTCCTTGGGTGAGGCTGGGATGCAGCCTCTTTTTTTTTGAGTTTGGGGGCATTTCAGCTGAGTTGAAGGGATTCTCCACTCATTGCAAATGTGGTGGTTGTGTCATGTCCCCCGAGAAAAGTGGGGAGGAGTGCACCTAAGGCTGGAGAAGGCCTCAGGCTTACCAGGGGTCCCTCAGTCCTTCGTGCAGGAGACCCTGCCCTTCTCTGGCTCTGGGAAACTCCGGGAGCCCAGAATAGGGGCTCCACCAGCTTACTGGGCTCCCGGGGTCCCAAGTTGCAGAGCTGGGAACACCAGGGGAGGAGAGGCAGGTTTCAGGCCAAAGGAACATTTAGGAAGGGAGCCATGCCTGAGTCATAGGGAATGTTTCTAGGGGAATGGGGCCTCTGATGGGTGTCAGGAATGGGCCTGGAGGTGTGCCGAGGCTGTGCCACTGTGGATCAAGCAAATATGAGCTTATTTGGGGGGCTGCCTTTCTCCTTCCAAGAGTCTGGCCGCCCCTCTTGACCTTAACCTCAGATTCAGGAGCAAAGGACAGAAGGACCAAGAGAAGCTGAGCTCCCACTGCAGACCCAGGGGAGATGCTAGCCCAGGCCTGAGGGCAGTCACAGCCCCCTTGGGCCTCCCTGGTGGTGAACAGCCTGCTTCCTTAGAAACATCCCGCAGGAGAATCTGTACACTGGTTTCAAAGCCAAGGCCTTGAGCTAGTTCATGGGGGCCGGCAGAGGAGGCAGGACAGACCCTCAGCAGCTGGAAGCCCTTCCCTGGGGAGGCCCCAGGGGAAACTGTTCTCTGCACCAAAGACCCCAATTTCCACCAGAGACGTCCCTTGGCATCCCCTACCGGGCACAGCAACACACAGGGACATGGAAGGGCCCTCTCTGTGTTTGGTGTAACCAAGGGAGCGGTTGGAAGGCCTCCTCCCAGATCTCCAGTATCAGGGCCATCCAGCCCTAGTCCTGGAGAAAAAGATCAATCATCAAGGCCAAGCTGGCTTCCCATCCTGTGTTCCGAGAAGCTCCAGTGTCCCTCGGGTTGTCCACGGCCAGTAGGAGAAAAAAGAGGACCTTTGATTAAATGTATGGGAAACATTGGTTCCTTTACTGCAGGACCTCCCAGAGCCTTCACTGTATCAGTGAATACCCTGTATTAACAAAAGAGGAATACAGCATGCACTGTTTTCCAAACCTAGTAAGCCACGGAACCCTATTTCACGCATTAACTATCAACCATTTAAGGGCACCAGTGCCCTGAGGAACACAGTTTGGGAAGCACTGCTAGAAAGGGCAGCTGTCAAGTCTCCTTGATAAGATGATCCCTTTGGAGGTGGTGCCAAGCCCACCAGGCAATTGTGCAGTGGACGCTCTACTGCCCTGGGACATTTCTGCTCTTCCCCAGCCAGAGGCAAAGGCCCAGGAACCTGGGAGAGGTGTCAAGGAGAACTGAATGAAGGCTTCCTTTTCCCGGGGCTGAGGGTCTGACAGCTCAGCAGGGTGGGGCAGCCCAGGACCATGAAGGACGGGGCTGCAAGGCCACAGAGAAGAGCCTGGCTGCCCAGAACCTGTGCCCTCACTTTGTCTTAGAAAGCCTTCATGGGCACTGGTCCCAGCCTGGCAGAGCCCAAAGCTCGCCTGCCCACCCTCCTTACTGGGAATCCTGCCTCCTCTCTCTCTCTCTGGTCCTTTCCAGGGATCCTGGCCCTGCCGCGAGCTCCTTATCCAAGAAAGTTAGGGCCACCTGGCAGAGACAAGCCCCTGCCCTGACCTGAAACAGCAAACTCATTCAAACTGCCTGGCCTGGAGATGGAACAGGGGCAGGGCTGGCCAAGCCTTGCCCCGTCATGGGTCCCCCGCCTTCAGAAAGCCCGGGGCTCTGCAGCCCCAGAGACCTGCGCTCGGCTTTGAAGATCGGAGAGCTTGTGACCAAATCCAGCTTCAAAGGCTCCCTGCGGCCTCTCAAAGAGCAGAATGGCCTCCTCCGAGCTCCTACCCGCCCCCCACAACCTCAGTCAGGCCCACCCTTCCGCTTACCCGACCCCACAGTCACACACCCACAGCTTCTGCAGAGGAACAGCCAAAAACACGGTCAGAGGAAGAGATGAAAGACGAGGAAGGGAGAGGAGGAGAGGAAGGGGAAGGAGTGCAGAAAGATGGACCAAGGGAAGGGCAGGGAAGTCCAGGTGGTGGGGAGGGGTAGAGAACAGGAAGCTGGAGCCTTGAGTTGAGGAAGAAAGGGTGGACGAGTGAATGTTGCGGAGGGGGGTGGGTTGGTGGGGGGACTTGGCTTCCGGGTGGCAGCCCCTTGGCTGGCAGGCTTAGTCCTGGCCAGGCTAAGCTGGAGCATCTTGGCCGAGAGAAAGGGGCCGGGGCTACAGCCCAGCTGGCACAGAGCCCTCTACCATCAGAGCCTGGCCAGAGGGTGGGTCCCTAAGCCCCTGGCCAGGTGGCACAGCTGTGCAGTGGGCTTCTCCCAGTGTACCCTCACTGACCTTCAACAAGGACCTGGCCAAGGTGGTGTGCGGTGGGAGGTAGACCACCCTACCTGGAGAGGGCTCTCAGGCCAGAAATGGGAGAACCTGGGCAAGCCAGAGGCAACAAGACATGAGGAAGGGGATGGGGGGATGGGGTGGGGAAAGGGGGAGAAAGGAGCAGCTCCCATCTGCTACTTCCCCTGAGCCCTTCCCAAGAGTGGCCCAGCACGGGGCCGGGGAGGAACAGCCAGGTCCCCAGGTCAATGTCAGAATACAGGTGGAATCTGAGAAGCGAGTCTGGACCCACCAGAAGTGGGAGGGGTCCCTAGGCCATGGGGAGGAGCTGGGTGGGGGTCAGTGTGTCTGCTACGGGGATGCAGGTGAGGGTGAAGATGTGCGGGGTCAGGCTTGGAGGGACCAGAGATGGGGCTGAAGGGAGAAAGACCCCGTTGATAGTGAAAGCAGCCAGAGAAACAGGCTGGGGGCTCCGGAACACCGGGGGGTGGGAGGGGTGGGGGGCCTGGAGGGCCAGGCAGGAAAGGTAGAACCCCAGAGCCACCCTGGGGAGCTGGGAGGTGGAGCGCGTGGGTGGCAAGTCTGCGGGGGGGGAGAAGGGGCTCCTCCGAGGCCTGTGTGCTCCCACCCCCCCAACCCGCAGCCTGGCACCTACTTGATTGCCTTCTTCTCACTGCGCCCGCGCCCCGAGTCTGGCGTGCCCACCGTCTCCAGGGAGCTCTTGTAGCGTTTGCCCTGTGGAGGCAGCACCAGGTCACTCCTGGGGGACGGGGTTGCACCCCTCCCCGCCTCCCCAGAAAGCAGGTCTCCAGAGAGCCCAGAGGAGAGGAGAGCCCAGTCTTGGCAACAGGGTCCGGGGCCATTGTGTGGGGTGTCACCATCTTAGGGTGCCAGCTCCTGGGCCCCACCAACCTGCACTTCATCCCTGCCCCCTCCTGTCCACCTGTCTCCAGGGGCCCTGGCCCAGCTCCCAGAAACACAGCTCCCTCTGCCATGGACAGACGGCTCTCAGGCGCCTGGCCACGTCACACCGAACACGTCACCGCCCCAGCCAGTGGGGGTGGCATCTTGCAGGGCAAGGCTGCCAGGGGCCGGTGGCTTGAGTGGCAGGGGTGGGAGAGGGTCTGCATCTGTCACTGGGGACTCTCTGGGGTCCCCGTGCCCAGGGGCTAAGGCAGGGGCAGGCGCCTGGGCACTCTCCTTTTGGGGAAGGCGACCTTAGGAAGAAAGGACGACTCTGAGGTCGGGGATGGCCTGGGCCCTTGGCCAGCACCCCCAGGATGTATGAGCAGGGTCACGGGCAGGACAGAGGCACGGGCATGCCAGGTTCTTCTGCTAGAGGTAGGACAGCGTCTGCAGCCACGACTGGGCCTGCTGTGGGAAGGTGAACGCCACTCACCTTCTCCGTTTGGGTTACTAAATTTAGCTCAGGTGGAGCCTGGCACCTTTCACAATCCCCGCCGCGTCAACCGGCCACGGGGCCTGGGCCAGCGCGGGGCTGACGTGGGCAGCTAGGAGGGGCTGGGGACTCTGCAGGAGCTGATGGGCCGTTCGCCACCCCCACCCCCACCCCAGGGACACCAGCCTGCCCCTGCCCAGCTGAGCGGACACACACACACACACACACACACACACACACACACTTGCACGTTTCCCCAACATCCCGTCGCATGCACCAACACTGCAGCCACAACAGTCAATTATTCCATCCTCTCTAAAGCAAAATAAAAGCCGCCGCAGCCGCGGTGCCCGATGCTCCTGCCAGCTGCAGCCCCTTCCCAGGCACGGGAGCTGCCTATCAAGAGAGACTGCAGTGGAGCTCCCAGGAAAGGGTGCATGAGAATCAAGGGGTGGGGATGGGGGTGGCTCATTCCACCTCCAGCACCCCCAGGTCTCAGGGGCGCCTGGGTGCTGACCCCAGCTCTGCCACCCTCTCCCCCCATCACCCTGGCCAGCCCCTTTCCCTCATGCTTCCCATCCCTGCTGTCTAAAATGGTGCGCTGTCATTGCATGAGCCTGGGAAAACATGTCTTTGTCTCTACCTATTTCACTGCCCACCCTCTGGAATGGAGTCCCACAAAGGCAGGGGCTGCCGGATCTCAAGTACCTAGGATGAGCATGGTAGGAGGCAGTCTTCAAAAATCATCAACTGTTACCCTCACTCACCCTGAGATCTGAGCCAGAACTTGAAGAGTTAAACTACAGAGATGCTGACCCCCCAGGTCGGCTGTCCTTTGATCAGCCCTATCTTTGATTCCTCTCATCATCACCCAGAAGTCCAAATCCCTACGTGGCCTCTGGCCAGGTCTCAAGCAGGAACCTGGCCCCACTGTTCTCCAGCTCTTCCTGCTGTGGGCAGCCCCCTCACCCGTCATCTCTCAGCCTCTCTCCTCTTTCTTGGCAGGAGACCTTGCCCTGGTTAGACACCTTCCCCAAGGCCAGGCAGGGCTGGTTTGGGGCACCCCAGCTCACCCAGGGCACTGGGGGAGCCTCTCCCTGGCCCTCTTTCCCCCCATAGCTCTGGGAAGCCTCCCCTTTGGCTGTGACACTGTATCAGGAGTTGGGGTACCATGGGGACAGGAACCAGTGTAGGCCTTGCTTTTGGGGGTGGGGGGATATTAATGGACAATGATTGAACCTGGGGACCAGGGATGTCAGATGGCTCCAGAGGAATCCCTTATTGCCAGCCTGCCTCTCCGGGAACAGGCTGGCCAGGCTGATCTGGAAAAAGCCAGCTGGAGATTAAGGAAGTTTATTAATGTTTGGAAATGGGATCTGGGCTGTCAGGGCGTCATGTCCCTGCTGCTGAGGGGACAGGCGGGCCAGGAGAGCCCGGCAACTGTGCCGAGACCATTTTAAAGCCCCTTCCATGGAGCAAGGAGACAGCTAGGACAAAACGCTCCTGGCTTCTGGGACCCACGAGGGGTGATGGTGGCAGAGTTTGGGGGGCTGGGCAAGGCAGTACTCCATCAGCTGCCTAGGGTGCAAGCCAGAGAGGGTCAGAGTGTGTTCTGGGCCCCTGGGGAGGTCCCTTGGCTGGGGGCCAGGGGGAGGGGCTGGGACCAGGGCAGGGGCTATTCTGCATCTCTTCCTGCATCACCTTCTACCCTGCCTGCATCCCTCCCTGCTGCAGACGCTGCCATCTTTGAGGTCCTGCCCCCAGGGGCCCTGCCCTGGACTGAAGCTGAGTGGGGAAGGGGTGGGGGCCAGTTTGCTTCCAGCCCCTCTTTCCCTCATGCCCTGCAGTCCTGGAACGCACCTCTCAACATACACACACACACACACACACACACACACACACACACACTGCACCAATGCCCTCAACATCAACTCACTCAGCACAAAGATTCCACCACCCCCCTCCCATCATCTACAAAGTCACCAGCAGTGCTTGCTCGTACCACCTGCTTCCCCTGCCCTCAAATACAGACAGCCTAAAGGGACCCCACAACAAGATGCAGAGGGCTGCAGTGTGCTCTCAGCCACTCCCACAGCCTCTGAGGACACACACACATACACACACACACACACAGGGAGACACATGGCCCAGCCCCCTCCTCCACCTCCCCTGAAATTCTGAGACACCTGCAGACCCGGGAGATCCAGGAACAATGCAGGGCAGCTGGCCCAGCCCCAGACACCTGCAGGCAGGGCCAGGCAGGGCCACGCACACTGGCACACACTCACCCACACTCGCACACACTCACACATGGAGCAGAGCTGGCCTTCAAGCTCCTCCCCAGGGCTGGGAGCTGCCTGAAGCTGAGCACCCCAGGGTGGAGAGTCAGCTATCAGTTCCTGAGTTTGCCTTTCCCGGAAGTCCCTGGCCAGATTAGAGACCTCTTGGGTCCTCCCCATGGGACCCCCAATACCCCGCGGCAGAGGCATCTGCCTCTTCTCTCTCTCCACACCAGTGGGGCAGGAAGCCCCCTCCCCAACCCACCCAGTGCCCACGGCCACAGCCCCCTCACCCCTCGTCCTTAAAGCCCCCTCCACGGCAGGGCAGGTGCCCCCCACCCCCCACCCTGCTCCGATCATTCTCAGCCCGGGGCACGGAGGGTGTCTGTCCGGGACCCTTCTCCATGCATCTAACTTGGGGAAGGGGCGAAGGCCTGGGTCCCCGGAAAGGGCCCCACATCTCCGATGCCTCTGGGCCCACCCTCGGGGGGGGGGGAAGGGACGCCCCCCTGCAGCCCCCAAAATCCCCACCTCACTTCGGGGCAGGGGCGGGAGCGGGGAGCTGCGGGAGGCAAGCGGGCCGCTCCAGCCCCCCCGCTCGCCTCCCGCCCCCGGGTGATTGATGCCCCTCCGGACGGTCTCGTTACTTATTGATGGCCTAATCCTGCCCGTTAATTCCCCAGATCTCGTTAAAAATGAAAAGAAGCCGTTTGAGCTTGTACAAACCCGGAGAACCAGGATGGATGTGCGGGCGGGCCTGGGGGATGGGGGGTGGGGGTGGGGCGGGGGGCGGGGCGGGCGGCGCCTCCTCATTGGCCAGGAGACCCGCTCGGCCCCGCCCCCTTCCCCGGGGCGGGCGGGGCGGGGAGAGGGGGCGGTGCGCGGCGCTGGGGTCTGGGCGGGGCCGGGGGGGGCTGTCTCTTCTCCGTGTGCGCGGGTGTGCCCGCGGGTCTCTATGCTGGAGGGGGCGCGTGTGCGGAGCGGCCAGTGCCAATGTCGGTGAGACCCTTGTCTGTCCAGGAATGTCTGTCCAGGAATGTCTGTCCTTAGGTCCTGGGGGTCCAGGGGCCAATGGAGACTGGGGAGTGGGGTGCAGGGCCCCGCGCCCCCAGGGGTCCCCAGGAGCCTCACCAGTTTACGCTGACACCAGTGGCAGAGGCCGCAGAGGACGATAATGACGCTAAGGCTGACGGTGATGATGGCAGAAACCAGCAGGACGTCGCGGGTAGGCGCCCCTGGGGAGGACACGCACAGGTGAGACGCTCATTGGCCGGGGCCAGCCACCCTCCCTCAGCCCAGGGCCCCCACTCCCCCGCTCTGCCAGGACAGCCATTGTCCCCCTCGGTCTGGTCCCAGCACCACGGAGAAGAGGGCAGACAGAGCATGGCTGTGAGCTCTGAGCCCCAGGTTCTCTTCCCAGCTCTGCCTTGCTGAGTGACCTTGAGAAAGTCCCTTTCCCTCTCTGGGCATTAGTTTCCTCATCTGTAAAATGGGGGAAATCGTGCTCCTCCTCCCAGCCAGGACTTCACAGCACTCTTACACACACACACACACACACACACACACACGCATACATACTGAGCCAGAGCTCCAGCCAAATTTGGCCAAAAGATAATTACTGGTTCCTACAGTCCCTCTGAAGTCATCTGCCCCATGGGCCCGAATGGACCCTCGTAGGCATGTGGCCAAGACTCAGTGGACTTGTGTGCAGCCAGAGGGGCATCTCTGACCATGCCTCTCCTCCCTCAGCTCTGCTCTCCTTAGGCAGAAAGCCCACCCAGCTGTGCCCCTGCCCTCCCTGTCCCATAGTCCCCGCTGAGCTCACTTCCACCTCCTCCACCCCAAGCCCCATCTACGTTGTTTGTAACTTCCCGGACACCCCTAGGGCAGCTTCTACCCCAAGAGCTCAGGTACCAGAGACCTCAGGAGTGGAATTCTCCATGCCTCTCATGAAAGCTGAGCCCTGCGGTGGGAGGAAATCCCAGGTTTCTCCCCACATCCCGCCTCTTCCTCACCGCGTGGCTACGGACAAGGCCAATAACCAACTCAGTTTTCTCTCCTGTACAGGTGCCAATGAAACTTCTTCCCCTGCCATGCTCACTTAGCCCAAGACAAGTGTAAGGAATGCAAAACTTTGATCAAAACTTATCACACGAGGAAGGGTACAGATTGCACGTACACTGCAAATACTTGAGCGCTAGGACACATTCTTAAGTGAAAGGGATGTTGCTTATTTACAGATTAGTTTGTGTGGGCTCTTCCGTGCTGCTGATGATGGTAATTAAGAGCTGACTCTTTCCAGGTGCTTGTTTCCTGTGGTTTTTGGCGTCGGCCGCTCTTCCTCTCCCGGGCCTCTCTTGCTTTGCCATAGGCCCCCGGGGCTCTCAGGCCCGTTTGGGCTCCCTCCCACCACGGCTTCAATACCCCCCAGGCAGCTGGTCTCCCGCCTGCTGGGGACCCACCTCTTCATTCCCAACTTCTAGAGCCCCCCAGCTGTGGGAAAAAGCCACCCTCACCCGCCCCCCACCTGTCCATCTGCCAGGCCGCCTTGGCCTTCCCTGTACCAGGTCCCAAGCCTCAGCCTCCAGGGAGCCCCCTGCACCCAGCTCGCTGTCAACCTCCGGACTCACGGCACCCATGAGCTCCAAACTGGACAACCTGCAGACACCACACCCCACCCCCACCCCTGGCTGAGGAGCTTCGGCTCTGCAAGGCTGGTGATCCCATTTGCCAAAGCTCTTGGCTACATCGGAGGTGCTGGTCATTTACGTCCAAGCTTCCCAGGGAAAGGGGAGGCAGGGCCCCATGACAGCCAGAATATATGCAGGGCACGCCAGGAGGGCCCTGAGGCTCAGGCTCAGGCCTGCACTTTTCCAGCTGTCCCCACAGGAACCTGTCTCTGCCCCACTGGGAAGCAGGTGAGCCTCACACCTTCCTTTACTGAGCTCGCTTTAAAAAGAAAGCAAATTCACATTGCCACAGTATGCCAAGCCCCAACCAACAGTATTCTTGAAAACCCTAAAGAATACCCAGGACTCTATCTGAGGCTCTATAAAAGTTTCACTCACTAAGTTTATTTTGCAGGAACTTAAAGCCCCCAGATGGCTCCTATGCCAGATGGGTCCTGAGGTCCAGAGGCACCAGTCTCTCTGACAGCATCAACTACTTGCGCCCCCTTACCCTATAATGTCAACACCCCTTTTCAACATGGAGACATCAGAACGGTCATTGCCCAAAATATCCTTGAAGATCGGGAGAAGGATCGAATGAGAGGGAAGAGTTGGAACAGAGAAGATAGGATTTAACAAATGCTTGTGACTTGTGAATCTTTACATTGATATCTCTTATTCGTCTCTCGTGAATTAGAACAGCTAGAAAGGAACACCTGAAATTGTGGAATTGTAACCCATACCATCCTTTGATATTTGCTCTATAACTACTTGTTAAATTGCACTTGGAAATCTATCACCTTTCTGCATATATTGCACAATAAAAATTGTTTAGAAAGAAAGCAAACTGCTCCTTGGGCTGAGCTTCCTATAACTGCCGTCTCTTATGAGTGTAGTATGAGGCAAAGGAGAAACAGGCTTTGCCCACAAGGAACAGCCCCTCAAATGGGGAAGACAGGCAAGAATTCAGTACTCATCTTATGTGCAGGCTCCCTAGAACCAGCAAACAGCAGGACATGCAGGCTGGAGCTCCAGCCTCCAAAGACCTCTTTATGGCTGTGTGGACTGGGACAGGTGTCTTAGCCATGCAGTTTCTCCATTTTCTCCTTTATAAAGGACACCCACCTTGTGGGGTTGTTGTCCTTCCACAGACAGGTACTTATTGGTGATAGTTATCGGTGTTAGTTTCATCACAGGTGTAAACATAGGGCTGTGAAGCATAAATGAAGACGTGATTGGTCTTTCTAGACTAGGAGCTATCTGGGAAGGCTTCCTTGAGGAGGTGATATTTGATGCGGCCTGCGAAGTGGGGGAGAGGGTAAGGTAGGACATTCTGGGCAGAGGAAGCATCAAGAGCAAAGGCAAGGAAGTGGGAAGAAGTGCAGTGGCTGGGGGGATGGGGAGTGAAGTGGTGGAGACCAGGCTGGGAATGAGAGCAGGTTGAGGGCTTGTTCTGTAGGCCATGGGAGCCACGGAAGGCTTTTGAGCAGGGGAGGGGCAGGAGGAGAGGAGATGTGAGCAAGCTTCTGAGCTGGCAACAGTAGTAGGTGGTCAGTTGGAGGCTACCGCCACGCCCCATGTGGGTTTCTTTGCAATAATGACCTCTCCATCACTCCCTATATTTTTTGGTCAGTGGTAATTCTCTAAAGAGTCACCTCCCTGGCATTCCTTCCCCTCCCCCCAAAACCTCACTCTTCAACCCCTGCTATAGGCTGGAGAGCCCTTGGGGACAGAAGGCTGCCCAGAAGCCGGTAGACACACACTAAACTGTCCCTAGAGAGCAGAGGGAACACCCATTTTAAGCATCTAGAATTCTGTGGGCACAGCAAAATGAACACTGGGCTTGGAGTCTAGGTCACTGACCAGCTGTGTGGCCGTGTGTGGGCAAGGCACCAACCACTTGGGACCTCAGTGTCTTCATCTGTGAAAGAGCTGACCCTTCCTTGCTCTTGATGATGAGCAGGTGCTCCAGATGCACCAGAAGCAGTAACAACTTTACAGAGGGGGAAACTGAGGTATGAGGGGGTCAAATGCCTTGTCCAACATCATCCAGCCAGTACATGGTAGAGCCAGAACTTGAACCCAGAGAGGCTGGCTTGGAGCCCAATTCTTTGCCTTAACACCACACCCACTGCAGAGGTGGACAGTTGGTTTTCAAAGTGTGCTCTTTGGAACCCCTAGGGCTCCCAAGAATCTCTTGGGGCTATGGAGGTGGGTGCTGAGCAGGTGAGGCTGTGGCTCCCTTAAGCCCTCTTTAACCAGAGTGGCAACATTTCCCTCTGTTTCACATCTTGGGCTTTTGCATCAAATTCAATTTGAGGAAAGAAACATGCAGCTGAGAAAGTTCTGAACCCCCTTGGACACAGTGACCCAAGGGTCCCCTGCAGCAGGGGTGGGTGCTGTCATCTTCCGGGCAGCTGATCCATCTCCCAGCCCCTCAGCATCCCTCGGACAGCCCTTGAAGCTAGGGTGAAACAAATGCTTGACATTACAAATTGCATTGATGTTGTGAATAAAAGTGACATGATGTCCTCGGCCTGCACGCCCTCAAGTGATATTGCAGTCAAGGGGTGCAAGCGTATTCTCGCCGCCAGCCAGAGTGAAATCCCTCCCAGACTATGGGGTCGCCGGTTCTTGGACCAGAAAGGACCTCGGAATTCATGCAGCCAGTCCCCAAGGATACACAACCCCCCTTGGGGCAGCTTTCGATGACAGGAGGCAGGCCCTCCAAAGACAGGCATTGTTAGGGAGAGCTGCCATGCCTTGTCTCCCTAGAATTTCCCCCTGGGGTCCTAAGCCTACCCTCCAGAACTGCTGGGAACAAGCCTGCTTCCTCCACCACATGACAGGCCTCCAAATCCTTGCTGACAGTTCTCATGTCCCCTTCAAGTCTTTTCCAGGCAAAGCCACTCCATCCCTTCCAACCCTTTCCTCAGATGAAATGCATAGTTTCAAGTCCCCTCATTGTCAGCACATTAACATTTGCAGAAAGAAAATATTGCAGCCCTACTCAGCCTTTTGACAGGGCTGAATTCCACAGCCTATCCTTGGATGGAGGGGTCATCCTGGGTCCCAAGGAGGTGAAACACAGACAAGGGCAGACAGCTGACACTGGGAACCCTGGGGGGCAGGGTGGGTCAGGAGCTGGGCAGAGTCAGGCTCAGACCTGTCTCTGTCCCTCTGTCCAGGCCTGTAGCCAGCGCATAGCTGATTATAGCTCAGGACTCATGAGGAGCCACCTGAGTCCCGTGTGCTGGGCCGGCTTCGTTAGGCAGAGCTCGTGCTCCTGACCATGCCACCTCCAAGGAGACCTCCGGACAAAGCCTGTGTCCAAGGAAGAGGACAAGATGCCCCCGCACAGCCTTGCCCTCTGCAATGCGGCAGGGCTTGGTCTTCTGTCAGCACCATGGACAGAGCCTGACTGACAGTAGGTGCTCAACGAATACTCATTCAAAGAATGAGTAGGGAGGAATGTTAGGCTTCTGGAAATAGGGATGATCATTAGACTACTATTTATTAAGCACCTGCTGTGTACCTGGCTCCAGGCTCCAGGAGTGTAGGGGCTTTATCTGCTTTTGTTCAAGTCTCTGCAGTGACAAGCTTGGTGCCTGACACACTGGAAGTAAATACTTATTGAATGTTAAATGCCTGCATATATTATCTCACTTGTCCCTCAAACAAGGTGGAGGAAAAGAGAAGGGAGAGGCTATGGGGACCGAGTTTGGGAGCCTCTCTCTTTTATACACACACACATGGACATCAGGATCCTCTCTCTTCTTTCCCCATGCCCATCTTTGCTTGACAAACTCGTGAGTTTTCCAGCCCTAGCTCAATAGCACCTCCTCCATGAAGCCTTCCTAATTTCCCAAGAGGGAATTCATTTCTCCTGCTCCAAGCTCCCATCACACTGTGCCTGTATCTTTCTTCTAGCATGTAGTAAGCAAGCACAGGACTCTGGAGCCAGACTTCCTGGGAGCAAATCCTGGATCCAATACTTCCAAGCTCTGTGATCTAATCTCTGCATGCCTTGGTTTCCCCCATCAGTAAACAGGAGCTAATACAAGCACAGGCCTCACAGGACTATTGTGAGGTTTAAAGGAATTAGCACATATAATGTGCTTAGCACAGTGCCTGACACGGAACAAAGAGGCAATAAATG